>BSBK01012770.1:0-100000 GCA_027943335.1 Chamaecyparis obtusa
ATATATATATATATATATATATATATATATAGATACATACATATATCTATATATATATATATATATATATATATATATGACAGGCTCCTGAGGTTGCCTATGTGAGGTACATATTGGTCTCAAAACTAGGATATGCTCCCACGCCCAGATCTGTAGAACTAAAGCTCCAGCTGCAAAAGACTTGCTCTTATGATACACTACCTCATGCATGTTAGAGAACATATGGGCCAAAAGACACTGACCCGAAGCCAACTCAGAGGGAGTCACCATCAAACATGCTACCATAGGGGCCCAGCCCATCAAAAGACCATTTTGCTGATGGTTAGACATAATAATACCCCCAATCATCCTGAAAATGATACACTCCAGCCGGTGCGTCTGTCCATATCATTGCACTAGGGTCTCGCAGGAAATAGAGGTAGTCATCTGGGTATCATCTCCAAATACACATCAAAAAGCTAATAGACCTGAGTTTCCCAAACTCACATACTCTGGTCACCGGCCTGCATGGAACTAAATGCGCAGTATCTGATACACATCCTCAGGGGTAACAATAATCTCCCTAGTCAGCAGGTGGGATGTTTGGGTCTCCAAATGAAATCTCTCAATCAAAGTAGTCAAAAGTCTATGATTTACCCTAATCTTGGGTAAATGAATGAGGTACTCAAATCCACAAGAAGCAAGGTGTACCCTCATAGAGTCTGGTAGCAACACACATAGTCTCTATGTGGCTAGATGTGAAATACATACATGTACATCTGGATATATGACCTACATAGCACAGAAATAGGCAATCCTATCAGTACTTTGGTTACAAAATAGGTTACAAAGGTAGAAATTACACAGTTTAGTATTTCACAAGGTAGGTTAAAAGGTCAGCAATCAAGCTAAAAGATCAAAAAATTTAAAAATTTGACCTAATAATGAGTTTTTGGCTCACTATTTTCCATACGACACTTCAGACTAGCAGGGAAAGTCATACAAGTCTCTACATCATACCATACAACAAAGCATAATGATACAATAATGTATACCTCCTCGTACAAGTTATGAGGGACCCGATGAAACATCGTACAACTCTTGGGTCCCTCTGATATGAGTCTTGGGGGTTAATGAAATGATAGCCTATCTATATTTCAAAATTCGTACGAGTCTTGCTGGAGAGTCATATGAGTTTCCATGCATTCAAAAATTCAAAATTGAAAAACGTACAAAAAATCCTAAAAATGCTATAAATCATGGAAAAATTGAACTTTTAGCAAAGCAAAGAGGTCCACCTACCGGATGTCCGTACTGCCAAGGTCTCTGGTGTCTCTGACTGCACTCAAATCGATGCAAACTCATAGGTACCTTTGGTTCTACCATTTTCTCACTCAGAGTTCTCCACAAGGTTTCTAAAGTCAAAAGGTTGAAATGAATTGAAAATGACCCTTCCGGCCTTTATATAGCTTTTGACCTAATTTTCAAAATTGCTTCATTTTTCACAAAAATTGCACCCCTGGCTAATTTCGACATTCTGAACCCATTTTTGGGATCAAAATCAAAATCTGAGATTGTTTACTATGTCAAAATCATGATTTAAAATTTTTGGACCCAAGATGGTCTACTACTTGCATAATCGACCTTCAATCATCATAGAAATCGAATATTCAACTTAACTAATTATCTTATCTCAAACTATCAAAATTTCAACTTGGTCAACTATGGTCAACTCATTGTTTCACCTAGTCAAACTTGGTCTCCAAGGCCTCTAAACAATGCAGAACGCATTCTCGGATGTGTATAACCAAATCTCAACTCAATTCACATGCTTCTAAACTATCAACACTGACTTTTCTTGTCAGATTTCAATTTTAATCCTGAAGGGGGCATGGTATTACACATCATTCAAATTCTGTAATCTAAATCTGAAATCATATCTTTATTGATATCATATCTTTTCTCAGTAATCAAGACAACAACCACATCTAGTTGTTGATTCATCATAAAGACCTTGTCGCTCGGGGTAAATCAATCATCGCTTGGGGGCATATAAGATTCATCGAGATCCATATCAATCTAGTATTCTCTTAATCTTGTAAACTGTATCAGTTTTGTACAACCATCAGTTCATTAGTGTTATTTCCTTTGTTCTACATAACTCAAGGGTTCAGATGTGATACCAATGTGATTCTTATCGACAATCGGGTCTGGAATCAATCACTCACTTCTTCACAATCATAAGGTTCAGAATCAAGCATTTTGACACCTCTTTGCAATCATCGGTTCATTGTTGTTATAGTTAACATTATATTTGGTCATTCAGGACATAATATCTTGAAATCTTTCAATTAGTTTCTGTCTCATATCACAATTTTTGTTTCATATCAATTTCAATTTCAAACATCAGTTTCAACATCATACACAGACTGTCTTTGAACCACTGCACTTCGCACAGTAATTCAAAGAGGGGAAAAATGTAATACCCCAAAAATGGGCTATAAGTTCATTAACCTCCTATATCGACACATCAAATGAAATCAACATCAAAGTCCTAACCTAAGGCACATCGATACATTATCGAATCTGAATTGATTATCATAAATTTTGCATTGGGGAATATTCCTTATTCCTATTTATCCTAATTATCTTTAATTTAATGACTATTTGGCGATAAATCTTATTTATCCTAAAGTTTGATTAATTGAATATTCTAAATATTTAATTAATTAGATTTAATACTGCCACTTAATTATTTAATTAGATTTAATTATATTTATTCCTAAATTGTGTTATTTAATTTTGACAATAAATCAAATATCCTATGACTAATTGATTAGCTTCTTATTTAGTTAATTAATGTCAATTGTCAAATTTAATAATATAGTTTTGAATAAAAGTTTGATTTAATAATTGATTAACCCATAAATCAATTGTTTTATTTTTAAAATCAGTTAAGTTGAGGATAAATCACTTTATTTATTTATTTAATTCATAATTATTATGCACATCCAAAAAAATAGTTAAACTTTAAATCAGAAAATCAATTCAAGTTGTTTTAAAAATAAACTCAACTCTCTTTTGAGTTGAAAGTTGATCTCAACTTCTGATTTAAATCAAAAAGTTGTTTTTGCATGATTTTTGTGAGTTAACTATCTTTAATTCCTTGTTGACTCAAAAATCAACTTGAGTGATTTATGGCTTTTTCCATGCATCCTCAAAGCCTTGGATTTTTATAAAATCAAGGCTCAACTCTTCATAAATCATCTCACAAGTTTGCATACTTAGTCTGCCAAAATCAATCCACGAATTTGCACAATCAGGCTGGCAAATTGACATCTAAAGAATTGAAGCTTCTTTGCAAATCAACAATTTTTGTGAGATCAATCTTGTTTTTAATCATTGTAGTTTCATATTTAGCATATCATTGTTAGCTTGCATTGCATATTAGTTTTCTTTCGTCGAGAATAGATTTCATATAGTTTATTTCATCTTATTGCATCTAAAATACCAAAAATATAGATTAATTTACATTCACCTCATATCTAGATTCTACATTCAAATCCTTCGTTTAGGTGTCGTCGAGGTCACTGGTCTCAGTCTAATCTGAGAATACATACTCACATCTACTAGAAGGCAGTAAATCACCTGGTTAGATTAGTTTCTAGTTCATTGCATGATTTTGATTTTAGCTAACCTCTAATGTTTTGCTAAAGTGTTGTGTCTACAACTAGGTACAAAATTCACACACACATTAGCATCCACCTCTCTCTTCAACCTCTAGCTTAGGTTACCTTAATACTTCCTCTATTAGGTCAATACATCTTTTGCTACTTAATCTTCTTCGTAGATCTTAGAGTTAGGTTAGATTCATTGAATCTGTCCTACATTATGTTCTTCGGCTATCCTTCTAGAAATATCTCAAATCTCTTAATAGATTTACAATAAATTCTTTTACAGTGCGTTAAATGCTTTCATACAATCAATAAATAAAGTCAACACATTTTACATAATCCAATAATTCAACGATGTCTGCTGGAATTCTGAATTCTTCCTCAAATGCAAAATACTAATGCTCGGTCAATACTATGTTCAACTTCTTGGTCTTCACTAGAAATCTTGGTCACCATATAAACTATTTCCTCGGCTAATACTATCTTCCTCGGCAATTAACTAGTGTTCGATCATCACAACACTCAGCTTAAACTAGATTTCTTCACTTTTGCTCAGTTAAGCCTACCGGTTTAGTCTTCATTCTTACTTAGATAAACAATACATTATCTTATCATTGTGCCACATAATCAAGTACTCATTGAAGTATCAAGATAACTCAACCTTTCCTTAGGTGCTATTATTACCAACCTTGCCTTTCCCCTTAGCAACAATCAAATAGATATAGTACTTTCTTAAATAGCAACAGTCTTACCAGTTAAGGTTTGACATCAATGACAATACAACAATTGATTCAATTGCAGTTTCCAACAATCTCCCTCTTTGGCATTGATGGCAATACCATATGAATATCACATGAATTACCAACCAATCCAAAAATGTATCCATCCATAAAAAATATTTATAATATCCTTAGCTTCATTCTGATATAGAATCAATTAGCCATGCTTGACTGTCCACTAAATTTCTCCCTCTGTCTTGATCTTCCATGAAAAATTTCATTCTATGTATTCATCTGTGATCATCTCCCTCTTTGACAAAAATGCCAAAGCAGCAACAAAAAAAAGACATACATCATGTAGATGTAGATATCATCCTTTCAGTTCAGTAACAATATTTCTCCCTCTGTCATCTTTCTTATGACTAATTTTTTTATGTGTTGTGCTTTTCACAACTCTAGGCTACTCCTAAAGTGTGACCTTTCTCTGCATCAATTTGTTAGATTTTCATTGCAGCACATTTGATGTAGTGCTCCTAGCTTAACTAGGCAGCCTCAGTTAGGGGAAGGACCCCTAATTGACTTCTCAGATATTCATGAGCTTCTTTAGGTAAAGCCTTAGTGAATATGTCTGCTAATTGTTCCTTTGTATTCACATATTCCATGTAGACCTCTTTATCTTGTACCAGTTCTGTCAAGTAATGATACTTGATGGCAATGTGTTTGGTCTTTGTGTGCATCACTCGATTCTTAGAGATGTTGATAGCACTTGTGTTGTCACAGAAAATGACAACTAGTTCAGTGATTTCTTCTTTCATGCCTACCAACAATTGCTTTATCCATATCAAATTTGAACTATTCACAGCTGTAGCCACATACTTAGCTTCATCAGTAGATTGGTAAATGCAATTATGTTTCTTGCTTGTCCAGGAAACTCATCTTTATCCAAGAAAGAAAGTTCCACCACTAGTACTCTTTATGTCAACTACATTTCCTACCCAATCAACATCTGTATACACTTTCAGTTCAAACTTATCATGCTTCTTGTAGTACAATCCATAGTCAGCAGTTCCCTTCAAATATCTCATGATTCTTTTAACCACCATCATGTGAGTTTCATTAGGATTGGCAGAGAATCTTGCCACAATCCCAATAGCTAATGTAATATCTAGTCTGCTATGTACAACATATTGTAGCTTTCCGATCATAGATCTATACAAAGTCTGGTTAACTTCTACATCATCATCATTTTTAGAAAACTTCAGTCTAGTAGCCATGGTAGTACTTACTAGCCTTAAATCTTCCATACCAAAAGTTTTCAGTATCTCATGAACATATTTAGACTGGGTGATGAAAATTCCTTTCTCCATCTGATATACTTGTAAACCAACAAAAAATTTGATCTCACCAAACATACTCATTTCAAATTCAGTTTGCATTTTATTTGAAAATTTCTTACACAAGGCATCTTGTCCACCAAATATAATATCATCTACAAGGATCTTAGCTAGCAAGATTCCTTTATCTTCTTCATCTTTCATGTACAAATTACTTGTGTCATTTGTCCTTGAGAATCCAATCTATATTAGGTAGTTGTGCAATCTCTCATACCATGCTCTGGGAGCTTGCTTCAGTCCATACAGTTCTTTATTCAGTTTGCAAACCATGTGTCTTCTATTTGGATCAACAAATCCTTCTGGCTTATCAATATACACTTCTTCTTTTAATATACCATTTTAAAATGTAGATTTAACATCCATTTGGCATACCTTGAAATCTTTATAGGCAGCATATGCAAGTAGAGTTCTTACCCCTTCCAATCTTGCTATAGGGGAAAATGTCTCCCCATAATCTATTCCTTCTTATTGTGCATAGCCTTTGCATACTAGCCTAGCTTTGTTTCTTGTGATATGACCATGCTCATTTAGCTTATTTCAAAATACCCACTTTGTCCCAATGACATTCTTTTTTTCTGGTCTCGTCACCAGAGTCTAGGTATCATTCTTCTCTATCTGGTCTATCTCTTCATTCATTGCTTCTATCCAGTCTTCATTTTCTAATACCTCCTTTGTTTTCTTAGGTTCAAATTCACTTAATAAATATGTTGGATCTCTTGCCTTGCTTTTGGTCTGAATTCTAGTATCTTTATCTCTAATAATCTATTTGGGCTTGTGATGTCTCCTTACATATTGTGCTAAAATAGGTTCTGCTCTTCTTTCATTTTGCTCATTAGGCTCACCAACAAGATTGTCAAATTTAGCTTCTGAATACTTGGCAACCTCTTCCTGATACTCGTCATCTTCTTCCTATTTCTCAGCACGTTCTTCTTCTCTCTCAACATTTTTATCCTAATGCTTGGCATTTCTTACCTGAGAGTTAGCATTAGGTGCAAGTCTGTCACTTGCCTCTTCTTCCTCTATATACACAAAAGATCTATAATCTTCTGGTGCTTCATTTTTCTTAGCATACTCATCAACTTCGACATTCACACTTTCCACAATTTTGTTAGTGTTAGAAGTCAAACACTTATAAGCTTTAATTTTTGTGGAATAGCCTAGGAATATACCCTCATCACTTTTAGCATCAAATTTTCCATTTCTACTATCCTTTAATATGTAGCACTTACTTCCAAAAATTCTAAAGTACTTTACATTTGGTGCATACCCATGCCATAATTCATAAGGTGTCATATTTGTACCTTTTTTGATCTGTACTTGGTTAAGAGTATAAACAACTGTACTTACAACTTGTTTCCAATACTTCTGTGCAACATTCTTTTCAATCATTAATGTCCTTGCACAGTCCAAGATAGATATGTTCCTTCTCTCTGCTATACCATTATGTGGAGAAGTTCTAGGTGCAGATGTCTATCTTTTGATCCCTCTATCATTGAAAAATAGATTAAATTCATTGGATATAAATTCTCTACCTTGGTCAGATCTCAGACACTTCGGGTTCTTACCTGTCTCTTTTTCAACCTTAGCCACATACCACTTAAAAAATTGAAAAGCATCAAATTTTTCTTTTAAGAACATTACATGCATCATTCTGGTATAATCATCAACAAATAGGATAAAATATCTAGCACCATAATAGCTTTATACACCCATCGGTCCACAAAGGTCAGTATGAACCAAATCTAAGATATTCTCAGAAGTAAAAGTTTTTCTCTTGAAACTAGACTTTGTCATCTTACCCAACTGACATTCTTTGCACATTACATTCTTAGGTTTCTTCAATCTAGGTAGACCTCTCACTTTCTTTTTCTTACTAATTTCTACTAGATTATCAAAGTTAACATGACATGGCCGCTTATGCCATAACCAAATATCATCAAGTTGTGCAATCATACATATTTCTTCAGATAGGTCTAGATAGAACAAATTACCTCTTGTCTATTCTCCACTTCCAATCAGTTCACCAGTGGCATCAAATATTTTGGCCTTCCTGTGATGAAATTCCACTTGGTAGCCAGTGCTATTAAGCTGTGCAACACTCAACAGATTATAGTTAAGACCCTCATCCCAATAAGCATTTTCACAAGTGATCTTATTAGTCATCTTAACCGATCTTTTGCCTCTAATAGGACATGGTGCATCATTACCAAATTTCACACTCCTACCTTTATAATGATTAGAGATATCAAAATTACTCTTATCTCTAGTCATATGATGTGAAAAACTACTATCAATAATCTATTTATCATTTTTGTTCACATAAGATATCAATGCAATTTTCTCATCCTCATCAGATTCATCTTTCATTGCAACATAGACAACCTCTATTTCAAAATCATCACTATCAGTGTCAGTCTCTTCTTCGGCAATGTAGCAGGATTTCTTACCTTTTCCTTTGTAGTCCTTGTATCTTCGGTAACCTCTATCTTCTCTTTTTTCTTTATGGATACTGTCCCTTTTTTCATCCTTATTATCCTTGTCAGGACATCTAGCAACTATATGACCAGCTTTAGTACATGAAAAACATATAATATGTAGTTTACCTTTGTACCTTCCTTTTCCCTTTTTCTATCTTCTAGCCATAAGAGTTTCTAGATCCTCAAGTTCTTCATCACATGTGTCACTATCACTTTCACTTTCACTTTCATTTTCTCTTTCACTTTCGCTGATGCATCTTTCTTTTTCCTTCTTCGACTTACTCAGAACCATTTTGTGACTTAAAAGAAAATTCAATATTACCAACAGTGAAGTTATCATAGTTAGAAAGTTTAAAAGCAATGAGCTTACCAACCAAACTTTCCAAAGAAAGAGCATTAGTAGAGTTACATCTAGATTCCTGAATTGTAGAAATTTTGATTGCATAGATAGGACGTAGAGTTCTCAATACTTTTCCTATTATAGTTTCATCCTCAATAGTTCTATTTTCTCCTCTAATAGCATTTACAACTTCTTTTATTCTACCACAATATTGTGCAATATTCCCACCTTCTTGCATTCTCATTTCATCAAATTTACCTCTTAGCCTCTCATCTTTTGCTCTCAATACATTTATGTCACCACCATAAATGTTTGCAAGGGTTTCCCACATTTTCTTTGCATTACTACAGTCTTTGATGTCTTAAATTTCTGGATAACTTAGGGCAGATACAATCTCCAACATTGCTTGGTTGTGATCTTGTTTATCTTTCATTTCCTTGGTAGTTAGAGGTACAATAGGTGTGACTGTTATAAACTAAGTTTGCACCTTTGTCTCAAGCTCTCGAAGTCTTGATAACCTAGTATAACATGGGAATCATCTCTAGGTTGTGAGACCTATGCTAATTGAGATGAGACCTCTAGGTTCTAGGCTAGTTCCTCTTGGATAATCACCTTAATTTGCTACCAGACATGAAAAGTAAACTTTTGAGGGAAAGGGATAGAAGGAGTGCTTAAAACGAAATGACTGGCAAGAAAACTACCTACTAGGTGATGCACCAAAATTAAGGTTTGGATCTCAGTATAAAGGAATGAAATCAATGAAAGGCTCAGTTCTAGTAGGTCAGAACTTACTGAATAGGCTTGCATAAGTATTTCATAGAAGGGTCTAAACATAAGACATAATTTATGACCTGCAAGCAGACACTCACTTCTGCAACTTAGTGTAGGATTGAGACAAGATTGTTAGGGGGTTGGATTATACCCACAAAAGCATCTAAATCAGATCAAACACAATAACACACATAGTTACAGAAAGTAAGAGGGATCAGGAACCCTAAATTGTCATTGAAAAATATACATATGCTTTGATCCAATAAGAGATGACCCAAACAAGGAAGCATAGGGACATGAAGGATTGTCACAAAATACCTCTACAATATCTGAATGATCAATGGGAGAAATACAACTATATAAGCTAGAGGGTAGAGATGATACCACAGATGACCCTTAAGAAAAATGAAATTCTTTTTACAATTGTCCAACTCTCCCAACTCAAAAGCTCCAAAAAGTAATATATACATCCTCCACTGCACATAGGCTGGAGTCGAAAACCTAACTAGGGTTTCATGGATTTTACATTAGAATAATATTAAAACCCTAACTGCCATCAAATCTGATCATAAATGTATCTCTGTAATACTATGGCTAATCAGATATTATGTGCCCATCTCTGTACTGCATCAACTCGTGGACAAGCAACCTGGATTCATTTTCCTTCCTGCACAAAGTTTCACCATCAATGCTCAAG
This sequence comes from Chamaecyparis obtusa, assembly GCA_027943335.1. Taxonomy (NCBI): domain Eukaryota; kingdom Viridiplantae; phylum Streptophyta; class Pinopsida; order Cupressales; family Cupressaceae; genus Chamaecyparis; species Chamaecyparis obtusa. The sequence goes on from BSBK01012770.1 coordinate 10,052, forward strand.
CTGGTACTTCTGTAAGACAATAATCAACCCATAATGGCTGCCCAGAATACTTCATCATCTTCTTTCAACTGCAAATGTCCTCGAGACATAAATTTTTTGAGCTACCTCACCGCTTGTGGCCTGCAAATCAAATTCTGGAAAAAAGCCTTTTAGACACATTTGAATTTGAAAACTAATGGCTAGACGGTCATTTTAAAACATAACCATTGATAACCTTTATTTCTTGGCAAATGAATGGCTCAGATTTACTTGAAACGGTCACGAAACCCTTATCGGAAAAGTTCAAATCCATATCAGCAATACGAGGACTAATGAAATTTTAGCATGTCAGCATGTTTGGACCCACCTCAAGTTTTCCTCCTTTAAGTCAATCAATGACTATGTGACTAAAGAATTCCAAGTCATGAGATCCTTTGGCTTACCCTGGTCTGGTTAAGCGATTCAGCGAACAAGGCTTTTCGCTGAATCGCTGGGTCCTTCTAATAACCCTGGTTACATTAAGTGAACACAAGAAATCCCTTTATTCATTGATTCGTAGAATACTTCCTTAACTGCTTATGAGAATCCAGCCTACATTTGGCGAATCAGCAACTGAAGACATTTGCTAAGTCATAGAAAACTTTCTACCCTTGCCAGTTTATTTAGAGATTCAGTGAACAAAGCATTCGCTGAATTGCTAAGTCATTTGGAGCACCGCTAAACTACTATGTGAATGAGAAAACACATGAAACCCTTATCGGAACCAAAAAACACAGAGGACACTAAATTCCCTCAGTTGCCAAATTGCCAAATCACCTAGCTGACAACCCTTTGATCAGACGATGGGTGTAAGATCTTATACCTCTGACACAACGCTTCAAATTATATGCTAACCATCGATCCTCTGAGATGTCAAAAGCCTTGACCACTAAAAGAACTTGGTCCCACTAATAAATAATCTAACTTAGCACATGTAGACCAATCAAAATATGCCAATTGTGCACACCTAGCACTGGACCCACTATAAACTCAGCATCTAATTGGACCGCTATCTTAAGATCACATGGCTCTAACAGATTCTTTCAGATCATAAGACAACCGTCGATCCTCTTTTAAGATAGGCCCCACTGACGAACCTCCACATCATCAATCGCTAACAAATCAGAAGCTACCAAATTAAAAAATGTGGAAGTGGACCCAATCAACCTTTGAAATGCTACATGGGAAGGAAATCAACGGTCATCGCAAGATCTTATAGTTCTGACAAATTCCTTGCAAACTTACGAGAGCCATCAGATCTACTTGACTGGGACCCCATTCTGACAAATCTCCCTGATACCAAATCTATGGCTAGTCTCATCCCCTTATGACTCAAAAGATTCCATGAGATTATCAGACAACTGTCAGATTAGAATCTTCACCGCTGCCTACAGAAATAACCCCGCTTTGACCTAGTGATTTAGCGAACAAAGGCATTTTCTATTCGCGAGATACTTTGATGAACTGTGGTTAAGTCAAACGAATATGAAAACAAAGAGATTTCACTAATTTTCTGAAACATGCATAAACTTAGGGTTACAATAAGAGAATTCTCGACTGAAGGAAGTTAACCTCACAGACCGTTTAGACTCAACTGCCAAATATTTCATGATTAAGAGGATGCTGCAGTCTCCAGTTTGCCGAAAGAAAAGACAACCACCAGGAAAACTAAGAGAACTGATGACTGAGGAAAATATAAAGTGCACATGGATTTTTGAAACTTAAGTGGCCGCAATAAAGTAACAACCAAATAGAACATGGTCTAGGGTCTCTTAGGGTTTTTTGAACACCAACGGCTAGTTGATGAATTTTTTGACCTGCAGACCAGAGAGTTAAAAAGATTGCAGAGGCCAGGAAACAAGACCTAAAGTCATGAAAATTTTTGGGATGCTTGGCAAGGTGAAAATAGAGACTTGGGGATAGGTTTTAGCCAAATTTTCATGGAAGGAAAATTGGGGTAACATTTTGGTGATTTCTGCTGGATGTCAGCCTGCTAGACATGGAAAGCCAGTGGCCTTGACATATCCATTGGGCATGGGGTCATTCCAAGAACACAAAACTTTGACAGAGATAGAACTGGAACTGAAGAGACAAACTCATGCATAGGCACTTCTTGAAAAGTAGGAAACTAACCTAGAAAATAGGGAAAGAAAGCAGGGAAACTTATTTACAAAAATTTACAGAGAGGGGTTATCCTCAAAATAGGGCTTCAAGTGGAACCCATTCACTGAGATAGGCAGGGAAACTCCTTCAAGATTTGATAGCTAGAAAGCATTAGATCCCCTACTTTCTATGATTACAAATGGTCCACCCCAAAATGAATCAAATTTTTTATGCCTGCTAGTTCTGGATCTGAATTCATCCCATTTGAGAACTACATCTCCAACCTTGAAATTTTTGACCCTGGCTCTTTTGTCAAAACTCCTCTTTGTTTGAATCTGATGAAACTCCATATCCTGCATTGATTTGTCTCTAATTTCTTCCAATTCCATCAACTGAGCATATCTGATCTACAAAGGATCTCCTTCTTCAAATAGGGCATACTGAGTGGATATGTCCAGAGCTGGCAGTTTAGTTGAAATAGACAACTTGGCCTCTCTGCCATACACTAGCATGTAGGGAGAATTACCAATGATTTTCTTTGGAGTAACTCTATCCAACCACACTACAGACCTGATTTTGGTATGCCAATCCCTCTGATTATCTTGAAGAGTCTTCTTGATTATCCTAATCAAGTTTTTATTTGTTGATTCAGCTAAGCCATTGCCTTAGGAGTAGTAATTGGAACTAGTATTCAGATAGATGCCATTCTTGACTGCCCACTCTAAGACTTTAAGGCCTGTGAATGCTAATGCATTATCTAAAATTATGGAATTAGGAGTGCCAAACCTATGAACTATATCATCATAAAAGCTTAGGAAAACACTCTCATTGGCTTCTTTTAATGCAATTTCTTATGTCCATATGGTGAAGTAATATGTTGCAGTGATTATCCATTTATGGCCTACACTAGATGGAGGAGATCATACCAATGAAGTCTATGGCCCACTTCATGAAGGGTTTCTCTATTTTGACTGGCTATAGGGGCAAGGCTGCAAGCCTTTCTTTTCCTGCAAACATGGCACACTTGATGCATTTCCTCACATACTCATGACTGTCCTTAAAGATAGATGGCCAATAGTATCCAGCCCTCATGAACTTAAAATTAGTAGTCCTAGGAGAAAAGTGACCTCCAAAAGGTCCATCATGAAACTCAAATAGGACATCAGCTATCTTTTCTGAATCTATGCATCTTAAAAAGACACCACTGTGATCCTTCCTGAAAAAAACTTCATTTATCAACACAAAAGGAATAGATTGTATTCTATAATACCTCATTTTTGCTGAATCCAAATCTATAGGACATTGTCCTGTCTTCAAATAATTGATCATATTAGGCAACCAACTTGTTGCCTTGACTTGTTCTTCTGTATCATGCACCACTAGAGATGCATCTATTTGCTCTAATTTCTTTGAACTCTCACCCCCTGCCAAATGCTCACAAAGACCTTTCCCTCTAGCCGGCTTGGTAGTTTGAATATCTATGTCATACTCCATCACCTTGGTGATCCAACCAGCTCTTTTCTCATTTAAGTCCTTGGAAAGAAAAAAATCTTTTATGCTTGGATGAGTAACCTTCAAGTGTACCTTGCTGTGAGTCAATAGATATCTGAACTTTTTAAGGCTTTTCACCATAGCAAGCACATGTTTCTCTACAAAAGAGTATCTCTGTTCATACTCTTCTAAACCTTTGCTAAAGAAAGCAATAGGCTGCTCCAATCCATCTGAATTTTCTTGGGTCAACATTGCAGATATAGCATCATGATCTCCATAAGCATAAAGGATAAAATCCTTACTGAAATTTGGGTTTAGGAGAGTAGGGGCTTCTATTAAGGCCTCTTTGATAGCCTAGAAATTAACTCTCCCTTCTTTGGTCCAACTGAAAGCTGAACTCTTCTTTAGCATGGTTGTCAAAGGCTTGAGTAAATCTGCAATGTTAGGCAAGAACCTCCTAACAAAGTTAATCTTTCCTATGAAAGATTGGAGACTTTTCTTATGATATGGTAGGGGTAGCTCTAGGATAGCTACAATTCTCTCAGGTTCTACTATGATTCCTTCTTTGGATACTACGTATCCCAACAATTTTCCTTCATGAACTGAAAACACACATTTCTTGGGATTAAGAGATATCCCAAACTCTCTACACTTTTCAAAAATCTTCCTCAAATGTTTGATGTGATCTACTGCATGTTTAGAATAGACAGTTATGTCATCTAAGTAGACCAGCACAAACTTGTACATAAGGCTTTTAAAGGCCATATCCATTGCCTTTTGAAATGTAGCACCTACATTTGACAAAACCAAAGGGCATCTTTTGATAAGCCATGGTTCCCCACTTGGTCATAAATGCAGTCTTGTATTGAACCTCTTCATTGACCAGGATCTAATTCTATCCTGAATAGTCATCCAACAATGAAAATCTCTCGGATCCAGAGACACATTGTAAGAGTTGTTCCATAGAAGGTAGTGGATGGCGGTCCTTTAATGAGGCCCTTTTAAGATCCCTGAAGTCAACACATAACCTCAACTCCCCATTTTTCTTCCTGACTGGAACAAGGTTGGAAACCCAACTAGTATGCTTGATGGGGTAGATGATACCACTTTGTATTAGTTTGAGTACTTCTTTATGCATAAGTGGCTCAAGCTTGGGATTAACAGGCCTTTGTTTTTGCCTCACTAGTTTTGCATTAGGTTCTAATTCAATAGTATGTTAAGCAAGGGCAGGATCAAAACCTTTGAGGTCCTCATATTGCCATGCAAAAACATCACTGAATTCCTTGAATAATTGTGTGTAATCTTGCTTTTCCAAATCAGTGTTTACTTTTCCAAATTTTAAGCTCTTACCTGGTTCCAACTCTAGTTCAACACAATGTTCTTGTTGGACTACTAGGCCAACTTTGCTTCTTTTAACTTCATCATCCTTGTTGAAGGTAGTCTCTAAGGTAACAAGACCTCTAGGCATCTTATTGGACTTTAGTTGTATTGCCTAATCACCATAGTTTTGTGATAACCTATCTTGATTGTGTTATGAAAAAACATCTTCTTCAAACAAGAACTACATAATTTGTTCATCATTATCAAACACTTTCCAAATGACATCATTATTAGGAATAGAAGGTCTGACAATCACCTTGATATGTTGTTGATCTACCTCTTTTGAAATGTTATTTGGAATGTCATACTGAGATCCAACAACAGCTAACCTATCTACATTTTGATTTAATTTCCTAGGGATAGCAACAATATTGAACACACAAAAATCTTCAATTGCATCCCAAACTCTATGTTTGTATGCTCTCAAAGTATCATTCTTAGTTGCACTTAACCCTCTTACTTGGCTGACAACTAATTCATTGTCACCATAAACTTTTAAGGCTTTAAGCCCTCTTTTTCTAGCCCACTCTAGTCCATTGACTAGACCTTCATACTCTATAGTATTGCTACTATAGGAGAAACTGAATCTAAAGGTAGTATAATACCTTTCTCCTTTTGGGGACACTAGCATAGCACCACCACTAGAACCATGTCTACTTCTAGCTCCATCAAAAAATAGTTCCCAAACCTGATTGCTCTGATCCTCTGAATCAGTGTACTCTTTGGGAAGGCTTGGCTCTATGGATCCACTTTTTTGTATTAAATAACTTCCCAAACCAAAATCCCAAACAAGATTTTATTGGACCTCTGAAGCTCTTTCATCTAGAAGAATATCCGGGATACTCTCTATCTTTTTGCTTGCTTCACTAATGGTTTGGAAGTCACTGTCATCAAATATAGGGCCATTTACATTGATGATGTTGGACACATAAGATTCTATATGGTGTGCTGCTAATGGTTTTGACTTAATGGTGACCTCGGTCCCATACCTTGTATGAAAAAGCATGTGAGACCAATCAGAAGATAGATAGCCTCCTATCTTAGCTGTAAACTCCCTTGAAAGACATATAGCAAATAATCCAGGGAGATCTATGATGTATATATCTAGGAGGATGGAAAAATTAGGACTAGCATGTAGGATTAAACTAGTATCCTTGGCCACACTTATAGTATTGACTGAGGATCCATCAAGTTGGGTAACCTTCTTTTGAAAGGGTTCATATTTTAGTCCTAATTGGTCAGCCACCTTCTTAGGCATTACAGTGCTAGTAGCTCCACTATCTACCATATAGTTATGTACTAAAGATTTTCTAATAATTAGAGATACATAAAAGGGAGGTGGCTTTGAGTTCCTACCTTGTGTGGCATTGGCCTTGGGGTTGCTTCTTGGAGCCTCCCTTTCTTGATTAGTGTTAACCAACACTAGCTTTGTAGCTTCTTTTGCAGGTTGAGGAGTTGCTACTTCAGTCATGGCCTTCTTCAAAATTTCAGGCTGTCCTGGAAGAGCCAAAGAGTCCCACATGGACATGGTGACATTCACCTTCTTCATGTTGTCTACAATATTAAATGGTGTCACAGTGTGTACTCTTTTTTGTGCCTTCACTATGATGGGCTCCACTTCTTTGGAGTGTTGGCCTTCTTTTCTTGTGATGATAGGAACCTCCTTAGGTGTGATGGGAGTAGCTTGTTGCACTGGTTCTGTAGATGTGGTGGCTTTGGCATTAGAATCTACTCTCTCCATGTCTTGAGCTCTTCTTTTTGCTCTTGTATAGGAAACAAAAGCAACTTCATCATTGACTCCATTGAAGTCTGGTTGCTCCCAATTGAAAAGAACAATCTCATTCTCTTGTGATTCTTGTTGAGGCACTGAGCCACTGGATGAAGCCTCTAACTAAGCTTGTGAGGCATTTTGAACCATTAGAGCTTGGTTCATCCATCCATTTGAACATGTAGCCTGATTGTGAGGCTGATTACAAGGAAAAAAACATTCATTATCCATAGCTATATTGTTTTGACTAGGAACAATATCCCTCACTAGATTTGCAAAATTTAGAGGTGTAGGGTTATATGGTTGGAATGGTCTCTGATTGAAACTTTGTCTTTGTCCTTGATAGCCTCCTTGGTATGGTGGCCTATTTTGTTGATAAGGCTATCCTTGATTCTGATATGATTGATTAGGACCTTGGCCTTGTGGCTGAAATGATGGTCTGATTCCTTGACCTCACTTCTTCAAATTTGTGACCTCTTTAGTCAAGGTCTGCAACAAATTGGTCATTTCTTACTGACTACTCTGTTGGCTATTCTTTATCTCTTGCAACTCTTGAGAGAAACTAGCTGTTAGCTCTTGACCAATGGTACTATCCTGAGGTGCTAATATGGTGGGAATAGGGGTAAATGGGGGCACTTGTGCAGGTGCAATGGGCTGAAGGCTAGGAAAAATGGGCATTGGAGGCCTTCTAGCAATCATGTCTACTTGAATCAAACAATTTTCAGCCTTGACAGCTATGTCAAAGTCTTGGGGTAGAGAAGTACCACCCATAGATTGGATCATGGTAGAAATTTGACCATTCAGACTTTGCAAGTAGTATAGGAAAGCATGGTCAGCTGATGGCCTTACTGATACTAGAATTCTATTCCATGTCTTGAGGAATCTACTATTGTAATCTGTCATTTGCTCTTGAGGGTCTCTCTTAATAGTTGTTAACTACTCAACCAGAGACAAGTTATCTAATTTATCCTCAAAATGCTTACTTAATGCATCCCCTAATTCATCCCATGAAGTAATAGAACCAACAATTAAAGTTATAAACCATTCAAGAGCCTTACCTTTTAAAGAGGCTGCAAATAATTTTGTGGCCACGTCTTCTTGAGTAATATTGTGTATGTTGCAGATGGTGGTCGCATCTCTTATGTGTTCAAAAGTAGTAGTCTGCCCCTCACCTGTGAAATCAGGTATACTCTTAAGTGCCACCAAAGGCACATCATGATGTTGAGCAAAGGCCAATGGACTGCCTTGGTTGAATGGTGCAAAGGAAAATGGTCTTGCCATTGTAGGAGTTGGAAGCTGAAGATTAACAACTATATGAGCTATATTTGCTGCTATATTTGAATCTTCTTCTAGATCTCTGGTTAGAGATCTGCCTCTTCTTCTAGAATGAAAGGGGAAAGGTCTCCTTTCTGAAGTGCCAAGAGGTGTAGACTAAACTCTCCTTGTAGGGGATGTTCTTCGAGTTGACTTGCCTTTATGACTTCTCCTTGAGGGCAACTCTGAAAACTTAGTGGGCTTTGAGCTCTGAGTTTCAATCTTTCTCATAAACCTTGAACAGGGTTGTCTTGAATCCTTCCACCAATGGAGCCACCAGATATACTTGATTAAAAAACTTCTAAAAGTCTATAGTATGAAATCTATATATCAGAGATAGCATGACAAAACATGAACCTCTGATTCGTTTACTAGTCCCACTGGGCATGCCAGAATTGGTATACACTAAGTTTGTGCCTTTGTCTCAAGCTCTCAAAGTCTTGATAACCTAGTATAACATGGGAATCATCTCTAGGTTTTGAGACCTATGCTAACTAAGATGAGACCTCCAGGTTCTAAGTTGGTTCCTCTTGGATAATCACCTTAATTTGCTACCAGACATGAAAAGTAAACTTTTGAGGGAAAGGGATAGAAGCAGTGCTTAAAAGGAAATGACTAGAAAGAAAACTACCTACTAGGTGATGCACCAAAACTAGGGTTTGGATCTCAGTATAGAGGAATGAAATCAATGAAAGGCTTAGGTCTAGTAGGTCACAACTTACTGAATAGGCTTGCATAAGTATTTCATAGAAGGGTTTGAACATAAGACATAATTTATGACCTGCAAGCAGACATTCACTTCTGCAACTCAGTGTAGGATTGAGACAAGATTGTTAGGGGGTTGGATTATACCCACAAAAGAATCTAAATCAAATCAAACACAATAAAACACATAGTTACAGAAATTAAGAGGGATCAGGAACCCTAAGTTGTCATTAAAAAACATACATATGCTTTGATCCAATAAAAGATGACCCAAACAAGGAAGCATAGGGACATGAAGGATTGTCACAAAATACCTCTATAATATCTGAATGATCAATGGGAGAAATAAAACTATATAAGCCAGAGGGTAGAGATGATACCACATATGACCCTTAAGAAAAATGAAATTCTTTTTACAATTGTCCAACTCTCCCAGCTCAAAAGCTCCAAAAAATAATATATACATCCTCCACTGCACATAGGCAACAGTCAAAAACCTAACTAGGTTTTCATGGATTTTACATTAGAATAATATTAAAACCCTAACTGCCATCAAATCTGATCATAAATGCATCTCTATAATACTATGGCTGATCATATATTATGTGCCCATCTCTATACTGCATCGACTCGCGGACAAGCAACTTGGATTCATCTACCTCCCTGCACAAAGTCTCGCCATGAATGCTTGAGTTGGTACTTCTCTGAGACAAGAATTGACCCATTACGACCACCCAGACTACTTCATCATCTTCTTTCAACTACAAATGTCCTGGAGACATAAATTTTTTGAGCTACCTCACTGTTTGCGGCCAGCAAATCAAATACTGGAAAAAACCCTTTTAGACACATTTGAATTTCAAAACTAATGGCTAGCCGGTCATTTTAAAACATAACTGTCAATATCCTTTATTTCCCGGTAGATGAACAACTCAGATCTACTTGAAATGGTTGTGAAACCTTTATCAAAAAAATTCAAATCCATATCAGCAATATGAGGACCAATGAAATTTTAGCACTTTAGCACATTTGGACCCACCTTGAGTTTTCCTCCTTTAAGTCATTTAGCGACTACGCGATTGAAGAATTCCAAGTTGTGAGATCCTTTGGCTTACCCTGGTCTGGTTAAGCGATTTAGTGAACAAGGTTTTTCACTAAATCACTAGGTCCTTCTAACAACCCTGGTTACATTAAGCAAACACGAGAAATCCCTTTATTCATTGATTCACAAAATACTTCCTTAACCACTTATGAGAATCTGGCCTACATTTGGCAAACCCTTGATCAAAGACATTCGCTAAGTCATAGAAAAATTTCTACCCTTGCCAGTTTATTTAGAGATTCAGCGAACAAAGCATTCATTGAATCACTAAGTCATTAGGAGCACTGCTAAACTACTATGTGAATGAGAAAACACATGAAACCCTTATTGGAACTGCCAAACATAGAGGACACTAAATTCCCTCAGTCGCCAAATTGCCAAATCACCCAGCTGACAACCCTCTGATCGGATAGTGGGTGCAAGATCTTATACCTCTGACATAGCCCTTCAGATTATACACTAACCGTCGATCCTCTGAGATGTCAGAAGCCTTGACCGCTGAAAGAAATTGGTCCCACTAATAAATAAGCTGACTTAGCACATGTGGACCAATCAGAATATGCCAACTATGCACACCTGGCACTTGGCCCACTATAAACTCAGCATCTAATTAGACTGTTGTCTTAAGATCGCATGGCTCTGACAGATTCTTTCAGATCATAAGACAGCCATCGATCCTCTTTTAAGACAAGCCCCACTAACAAACCTCCACATCATCAACTGCTAAGGAATCAGAAGCTGCCAAATTGGAAAATGTGGAAGTGGAACCACTCAACCTTTGAAATGCTACATGGGAAGGAAATCAATGGTCATCGAAAGATCTTATAGTTCTGACAAATTCCTGGCAAACTTATGAGAGTCATCGAATCTACTTGACTGGGACCCCATTCTGACAAATCTCGCTGACACCAAATCTACGGCTAGTCTCATCCCCTTATGACTCAAAAGATTCCATGAGATTATCAGACAACCATCAGATGAGAATCTTCATCACTGCCTACAGAAATAACCCCACTTTGACCTCGCAATTCAGCGAACAAAGGCATTTTCTATTTGCGAGATACTTTGATGAACTATGGTTAAGTCAAACAAATATGTGAACAAAGAGATTTTGCTAATTTGCTGAAACATGCATAAACTTAGGGTTACAATAAGCGAATGCCTGACTGAAGGAAGTTAATTTTTTGCTGAGTCGCAGACCATTTAGACTTGACCACCAAATATTTCATGATTAAGAGGATGCTGCAGTCACCAGTTCATCGAAAGGAAAGACAACCGCTGGGAAAACTAAGAAAATTGGCGATTGAGAAAAATATAAAGCACACATGGATTTTTGAAACTTAAGTGGCCGCGATAAAGTAACAACCAAATAGAACATGGTCTAGGGTCTCTTAGGGTTTTTTTAACACTAACGGCTAGTTTATGAATTGTTTGACATGTAGACCAGAGAGTTAAAAAGATTGCAGAGGCCAGGAAACAAGACCTAAAGTCATGAAAATTTCAAGGATGCCTGGCAAGGTGAAAATAGAGACTTGGGGATAGGTTTTAGTCAAATTTGCACTAAAGAAAAATTAGGGTAACAGTGACATAGTCATGTTCAATGTTATACTTTGCAGAAGAACCAATACTGGCGAGATGTAGCTTCATGAAGCTTTGCCATGTAGGAAAGTTTTCCTTATTCAGCTTCGGTACCTCCTTCTTATACATCTTGATCATTTGCTTCAATTACTTTCAAACTTGTTCTCTATAAGCACCAATAGCTCTGATACCAATTGTTAATATGATTTAGAATAGTAGAGAGGGGGGTGAATCAATTGTTCTTAGGTCCAAATATATAAAAAGAAACTTTAAACTCTTTAACAAATTAGATCTAATAACCAACAACTACTCAGTCATTACTGATTGCATAACATAAACATATAACAGTCTAGTCCACTTATCCAATAGCATCTAACTTGTAAAACATAGAAATTTTCAAACCAAGAAATTCACACAACTATCAACACTAGGATTTATAGTGGAAACCCAATTTGGGAAAAACCACTTTGTAACATGTTACTATTATGTTGACTCTTCTGAAGTGAGTGTTATACACTAAATTTGCACCTCTGATCTCAAGCTCTCATAGTCTTGATAATCTAGTATAACATGAGAACCATCTCAAGATTGTGGGACCTTTTGCTAACCGAGATGAGACCTCTAGATTCTAGGTTGGTTCCTCTTGGATAATCACCCTGATTTTCTCTTAACATGAAATGTAAACTTTTGAGGGAAAGGGATAGAAGGAGTGCATGGAAAGGGAAATAACTGAAAGCAAATCTACCTACTAGGTGATGCACCAAACTTGGGTTTGGATCTCAGTATAGAGGGATGAAACCAATGAAGGAATCAGGTCCAATAAGTTACAACTCACTAGATAGGCTTGCATAAGTATTTCATAGGAGGGTCTGAACAAAGGCTCAACCTATGACCTACAAACAGACATCCTTTTCTGCAACTAGGTGTAGGAATGAGACAAGGCTGCTAGGGGCTGTAGTATACCTGCAAAACACCTAAATCAGATCAGACACAGGAAACACAAAAAATTGCAGAAAGCAAGAGGAATCAGGAAACTTGAGATATCATTGAAATCATGCATACACTTTGATCCAATAAGAGATAATCCAGACAAGCAAGCACAAGGACAATAGGAATATCATAGAATACTTGCAATATTTGAATAATCAATGGGAATTTTATAATTGCAAAAATTTAAGGAGTAGAAAGAATGCCTTCAATAACCTCTGGGGAAAGAAACTTTCCTTTTTTACAATTGGCCAATTCTGAGCACTATAGGCTCCAAAAAAAGAATATATACATCCCCTGCACGTAGGCAGGAATCAAAAATACCTCCTTAGGGCTACATAGATATGCATTATAATAATCTGGCCCTAAAACAGTCACTTCTGATCATAAATGTGCTCTATAAATATCATGGTTAATCAGATATTTCTTTGCGTGTCCATCCCTGAATTGATCAACCTGTAGACACAAAAACTTGGATTCAACAACCTCCTTGCAAGCCCATACTGCCATGAATGCCCAAAATCCAATTTTTAGATCCCGAAAAGGACCCAAAATGGCTGCCCAAAAGATCTCTACAAATTCCTCTAACTACAATCGCCCTGGCGACATAAATTGTTTGAACTACCCGCGCTCGTAATGTTTACCTTGGAAGAGAGTCTACCAAAATAGGCTACATCTCTTTGATAAAGCAACGGTCGCATGATCACATGAGCTGAAAGGCCTTCATGTGATCATGCAACAAGTTTAAAAGAAACTTGCCTCCACCCTTCGAAAATGTCAACGGTTGCATGATCACATGAGCTGAAAGGCCTTCATGCGATCATGCGACAAGTCTTTAAAAATTGTTGCTCTTCCACACAAGATAGTTGGGGCCCACAAAATTTGTTACCTGTCAAACCTTCACTGACCGCGAGCCACCCACTGCAGACTGGACACGTCACCAAACCGCAAGCCCACCAAACCCCTATTAACCACTAGGGGCTTGTTGCATGATCGCATGTGGCTAAGAGGCTGCATGAGATCATGCGAAAAGCTTTAGATGTTCACGCAATCCTAACCCTAGGTTCACCTCAGGTCCACATTTCCCTTTAGTCACTGAACCGCTTGTTTCTTTCTTAACCCTGGGTCACATCTAGCGACCACGCAAAAACCATTGATCCTTGCTTCATCCAAGGGTAGTCGCTGAGTCTCGTAAGACCTTTGGCATATTCCCTTCCATCTAGAGATTACCTGACTAAAGGAAGTCTCGTAATCACCAGATAGAAAGAATATTCTTCTTTTTAATGGGAGATTACCTGACTGAACCTAGAGCCAAGCCCACCTCCAACTGCGCAACCATGCAAGGCTTGCCAACCCTGAGCCCAAAACTACCATGTGTCACTCCCCTATTCGTCCCATCCACCACATCAGCAAATACCTTGGCACCTCGGCACAGACCCATAGTAACACTGCCCGAAAGCATGCTAACCACCGACGGTTTGTTGCATGGTCACATGGGCTTGGAAGAGCCCATGTGATCATGAAACCAACCACATGATGCTACCTGATAATCACTAGCAGCACTATCCACCGAACCCCTATTGACCATCACCTTGCTAAGAAAATCAGAACCGTTGACAGTTTTTCGCATGGTCACATGGGCTCAGAAGAGCCCATGCGATCATGTGACCAATTGTAACGTGTTAGTCACTGACCACTACCACACTATGGTTTGATCACTTACCTCTTGTCGCATGATCACATGCGACCAGGAAGGCCCATGCGATCATGCGACCAACTGCGTGATGCTAACTGATGACTGTTGGCACTTATCTTGACTATCGATCCTTTTCTGACACTGCATCAATAGTTTTCATATGATCTCATGGGATTGGAAGATCCCATGTGATCATGCGATAGCTGTCAGATCTTTTTCTGCACTGGCATGGCCTTAAGCACTGGGACCTGCTTGTTGGAGTTGCGCACTTAGGGTCAAAAACGTAGAAGGTGTCAAAAACATAGAGGGTTTTTGAGTGAAGGTAAAAAACACACCAAACTTTCAGACCAAAAGGTAGAAAACATCCTGAGCCTGCAAAGAGGAGGTCGAAAACACATAGGGTTTTCGACACTTGAGCATTTCACTTGGAAAATAGGGTTGTGGCCGAAAATGAACGAGAGGGAAATTTTTGGCAACATTTTGGCGACCTCTGCGGGATGTCAGCCTGCTAGACATGGACCAGTTTCCTTGACTCAATCCATTGGGCATAGGGTCATCTCTCAAGCACAAAAACTTTTTGACAGGGAGAGGGACAAAAACTGAATCGGGAAGACAAACCTGTGCATGAGCACTTCTTGGAAAATAGGGAAAAAATAAACTAGAAAGCTGAAAGAAAGTAGGAAAAATATTTACAAGGATTTATAAGAAGGACCTATAGAGAGTGATTAACCTCAAAGAAAGGCTTCAAGTGGAAACCATTCACTGAGATTGGCAGGGTAGCTCCTTCAAGGGTTGAAAGCTGAAAAGCGTTAGATCCTCTGCACTCTGTTATAACAAATGGTCCACCCCAAAAGGAATCAAACTTTGTGTGCTTGCCAGGTTTTGACCTGAACTCATCCCATCTGAGAACTACATCTCCAACCTTGATGTCTCTGCTCCTGGCTCTTTTATCAAAGCTTCTCTTTGTTTGACTATGATGGAATGCCATATCTTGCATTGATTTATCTCTGATCTCTTCTAGCTCCATCAGCTGGGTATATCTGATTTGCATAGGATCACTTTCCTCAAACAAGGCATACTGAGTGGCCAAGTCCAAAGCTGGTAATTCAGTTGAAATAGATAACTTAGCCTCTCTTCCATACACCAACATGTATGGGGAGTTACCAATGATTTTCTTTGGAGTAATTCTATCTAACCACAAGGTAGATCTCAATTTAGTATGCCAGTCCCTCTGACTATCTTGCGGGGTCTTTTTTATTATTCTAATTAGATTCTTATTTGTTGATTCTACCAAACCATTCCCCTAAGGATAGTAATTGGAACTTGTATTCAGACAAATGCCCTTCTTGACTGCCCACTCTGAGACTTTGAGGCCTGTAAATGCTAATGCATTGTCTGAAACTATAGAATCCAGAATGCCAAATCTATGAATGATGTCATCATAAAAACTTAAAATAGCACTCTCATTAGCTTCTTTTAAAGCAACTGCTTCTGTCCACCTAGTGAAATAATCTATTGCAGTGATTATCCACTTGTGTCCTACACTAGATAGAGGGTTAATCATGCCAATGAAATCTATACCCCACTTCATGAAGGGCTGCTCTATTTTGACTAGCTATAGGGGCAGAGCTGCAAATCTTTCTTTCCCTGCAAAAATAGTGCATTTGACGCATCTTCTAACATAATCATGACTATCTTTGAAGATAGATGGCCAATAGTATCTAGCCCTCATGATCTTAAAAGCTACAGTCCTAGGAGAGAAATGGCCACTAGAAGCTCCATTATGAACCTTAAATAAGACATCTACAACTTTTTCTGAATCTATGCATCTTAGAAAGACACCATTGTGATCCTTTCTGAAAAGAATTTCATCTATCAGCACAAAAGGAACAAATTGTAGCTTGTAATACCTCCTTTTTGTTGAATCTAGGCCTACAGGACATTGTCCTATCTTCAAATAATTGATCATATTAGGCAACCAGCTAGCTGCCTTGGCTTGCTCTCCTATAGAATGCACCACCAGAGATGCATCTATATATTCCAATTTCTTTGAACTTCTATCTTCTACCAGATGCTCACAAAGACCTCTTCCTCTAACCAGCTTGGTAATCTGAATATCTATCTCATATTCCATCACCTTAGTGATCCAACCAGCTCTTTTTTCAATTAGGTCCTTAGAAAGCAAAAATTCCTTAACACTTGGATGAGTAACCATCAAATGCACCTTGCTATGAGTCAACAAATGTCTAAATTTTTTGAGGCTCTTTACCACAGCAAGAACGTGTTTTTCTACAAAAGAGTATCTTTGTTCATACTCTTCTAAACCTTTGCTAAAGAAAGCAATAGGCTGCTCCAATCCTTCAGTATTTTCTTGAGTCAACATTCTAGATATAGCATCATGACCCCCATAAGCATAAAGGATAAAATCCTTACTAAAATTTGGGTTTAGGAGAGCAGGAGCTTCTGTTAAGGCTTCTTTAATAGCTTGGAAGTTAACTTTTACTTCTTTGGTCCAACTAAAGGCTGAACCTTTCCTCAACATGGCTGTCAAAGGCTTGAGTAACTCTGCAATGTTAGGCAAGAATCTCCTAACAAATTTAATCTTTCTTATGAAAGATTGGAGGCTTTTCTTGTGATGTGGTAATGGTAGTTCTAAGATGGCTGCAATTCTCTTAGGATCCACTATAATTCCTTCTTTGGATACTACATATCCCAATAATTTTCCTTCATGAACTGCAAACACACATTTCTTGGGATTAAGGGATATCCCAAATTCTCTGCATCTTTCAAAAATCTGCCTCAAATGCCTGATGTGGTCTATTGCATGCTTTGAGTAGATAGTTATGTCATCTAGGTAGACCAGCAAAAACTTGTACATGAGGCCCTTAAAGGCCATATCCATTGCCTTTTGAAATGTACTACCTACATTTGACAAACCGAAGGGAATCTTTTGATATGCCATGGCTCCCCACTTGGTTGTAAATGTAGTCTTATATTGATCCTCTTCTTTCACTAAGATTTGATTGTATCCTGAATAGCCATCCAACAATGAGAATCTCTTAGATCTAGAGACACATTGCAGAATTTTTTCCATAGAGGGTAGTGGATGGTGGTCTTTTAATGAGGCTTTGTTCAAATCCCTGAAATCAACACATAACCTCAGCTCCCCATTCTTTTTCCTGACAGGAACAAGGTTGGAAACCCAACTAGTATGTTTGATGGGGTAGATGATGCCACTTTCTATTAGTTTGAGTACTTCCTTATGCATAAGTGGTTCAAGCTTGGGATTAACAAGCCTTTACTTTTGCCTTACTGGTTTAGCATTAGGCTCCAATTCAATAGTGTGCTAAGCAAGGGTAGGATCAAAACCCTTGAGGTTTTCATACCTCCATGCAAAAACATCACTGCATTCTCTGAACAATTTAGTGTAAGCTTGATTTTCTAAATTAGTGTTTACTTTTCCAAATTGTAGGCTCTTACCTGGCTCCAACTCTAATTTAGCACTATGTTCCTGCTAGACTACCAGGCCAGCTTTATTTCTCTTGACTTCATCATCCTTGTTGAAGATAGTCTCTAAGGTGACAAGACCTTTAGGCATCTTATTAGATCTAAGTTGTATCACTTGATCACCATAGTTCTGTGATAATCTCTTTTGATTGTGCCTTGAAAAGACATCTTCTTCAAACAAGAACTGTAAAATTTGTTCATCATTGTCAAACACTTGCCAACTAATATTATTATCAGGAATTGAAGGTCTGACAATAATCTTGATGTGCTGCTGATCTGCCTCTTTTGAAATGCTATTGGGAATGTCAAACTGGGATCCAATAGCAGCTAACCTATCAGCATTTTGATTTAATTTTCTAGGGATAGCAACGATATTGAAAGGATGGAAATCTTCAATTGCATCCCAAACTCTATGTTTGTATGCTTTCATGACATCATTTTTAGTTGCACTTGTCCCTCTTACTTGGCTGACAACAAGTTCACTGTCACCATATACTTTTAACACTTTAAGCCCTCTTTTTTTAGCCCATTCTTGTCCATTAACTAGACTTTCATACTCTACAGTGTTGCTAGTGCAGGAACAACTAAATCTAAAGGCAGTATAATACCTTTCTCCTTTTGGGGAAACTAGCATAGCACCTCCACTAGAACCATGTCTACTTCTAGTTCCATCAAAAAATAGCTCCCAGACCTGACTATCCCGATTATCCAAATCGGTGCATTCTTTGAGAAGGCTTGGTTCTATGGCTCCACTTTCTTGAATCAAATAACTCCCCAAACCAAAATCTCAAACAAGACTCTCTTGGATCTCTGATGTTCTTTCATCTAGGAGAATATTAGGGATACTCCCTATTTTGGTGCTTGCTTCACTAGTGGTTGGGAAATCATTGTCATCAAATATAGGACAATTAGTATTGATGGAATTGGACACATATGGCTCTATATGATGTATTGCTAAGGCTTTTGATTTAATGGTGACTTTGGTACCATACCTTGTATGAAAGAGCATGTGAGACCAGTCAAAAGAAAGATAACCTCCTATCTTGGCTGTGAACTCTCTTGAGAGACATATGGCAAACAATGCAGGGAGATCTATGATATATATGTCAAGGAGAATGGAAAAATTAGGACTAGCATGGAAAATTAGACTGGTATCCTTGGCCACACCTATAGTACTAATTGAGGATCCATCAAGTTGTGTAACCTTCTTTTGGAAGGGTTCATATTTAAGTCCTAATTGATCAGCCACTTTCTTGGGCATTATAGTGCTAGTAGCTCCACTATCTACCATGCAATTATGCACTAAAGATTTCCCAATAATTAAAGATACATAAAAGGGAGGTGGCTTTAAATTCCTACCTTGTATGGTATTGGCCTTGGAGTTGCTAGCTGGAGTCTCCTTTTCTTGGTCAGCATTGACCAACACTGGTTTTGCAGTTTCTTTTGCAGGTTGAGGATTCACTGCCTCTCTCATGGCCTTCTCCAAAATTTCAAGTTGTCCTGGAATAGACAGAGAATCCCACATAGACATGGTGACATTCACCTTCTTCATGTTGTCCACAATACTATAAGGTGCCACAGTGTGTACCCTTTGTTGTGCTTTTGCTATGATGGGTTCTGCCTCTTTTGGAACTTGGCCCTCTTTGCTTGTGCCGATAGGGACCTCCTTGGATGTGATAGGGGTAGCTTACTATAGTGGCTCCATAGATTTAGTGGCCTTAGTACCAAAATTTTCTCTCCCCATGTCTTGGGCTCTTCTCTTTGCTCTTGTGTAGGCAACAAAAGAAGCTTCATCATTGACTCCATTGAAATCCGGTTGCTCCCAATTGAAAAGAGCAGTCTCATTCTCTTGTGTTTCTTGCTAAGGAGCTGTCCCACTAGAAGGAGATTCTGTTTGAGCTTGTAAAGCATTTTGAACCATTAGTGCTTGGTTCATCCATCAATTAGAACACGTAGCCTAATTGTGGGGCTAATTGCAAGGGAAACACCATTCATTATCCATGGCCATATTGTTTTGACTAGGAACCATATCCCTGACTAGATTTATAGAATTAAGAGGTGCAGGGTTATATGGTTGGAATGGTCTTTGACTAAAATTTTGTCTTTTCCCTTGATAGCCTCGTTGGTATGGTGGCCTATTTTGTTGATAAGGTTGTCCTTGATTTTGGTATTGCTGATTAGGACCTTGGCCTTGTGATTGGATGGGTGGCCTGATGCCTTGGTTTTGGTTCTTCAAGTTTGTGACCTCTTTGGTTAGAGTCTACATCAAGTTTTTCATTTCTTGTATACTAGTTTGCTGACTACTCTTTACCTCTTGCAACTCTTGGGAGAAATTTGTTGTAGCATGTTCCTAACCACTGGTACTAGCTCAAGGTGCAGATATTGTGGGAATAGGGGTAAATGGGGGTACTTGTGGAGGTGCAATGGGCTGAAGACTAGGGAAGATAGGCATGGGAGGTCTTCTTTGTATCATGCCCACTTGGATCAAACAATTTTCAGCTTTGACAGTAGTGTCAAAAGCTTGGGGTAAAGTGGTACCACCCATAGACTGGATCATGACAGAAATTAGCTATTTAGACTTTGCAAGTAGTACAGGAAGGCATGGTCAGCTGATGGCCTTGCAGAGACTGGGATTATATTCCATGTTTTAAGGAACCTACTATTATAATCTATCATTTTCTCTTGAGGGTCTCTTTTTATAGTTGTTAATTTCTCAACCAGAGACAAATTATCTAATTTATCCTCAAAATGCTTGGTTAATGCATCCCCTAATTCATCCCATGAAGTAATAGAACTAACAGTTAAAGTTCTAAACCACTCTAGAGCCTTACCTTTCAGAGACGTTGCTAGTAATTTGGTGGCCACATCCTCTTGAGTAATGTTGTGTATGCTGTAAATGGTGGTCACATCTCTTATGTGCTCAAAGGCTATTGTCTATCCCTCCCCTGTGAAATTAGGTATACTCTTTAATGCCACCAAGGGCACATCATGATGCACTACAAAGTCTAAGGGGCTCCCCTAATTGAAAGGTGCAAAGACAAAATTTCTAGCCATTTTAGGAGGTGTAATCTGAAGATCAACAACTATATGAGCTGTATTTGCTAGACTTGGATTTTCTTCCTCTTCTAGATCTCTGGTCAGAGATCGCCCTCTTCTTCTAAAATGAAAGAGGAGAGGTCTCCTCACTGAAGTATCAAGAGGTTTAGATTGGACTCTTCTTGCAGGAGATCTTCTCTGAGTTGACCTACCTTTGTAGCTTCTTTTCAAGGGCAACTCTAAAAATTTAGCAGGCTTTGAGCTTCTAGTCTCGATCTTTCTCATAAACCTTAAACAAGGTTGGCCTAAATCTTTGAAACCAGTGGAGTCACCAGATATACTTGATAGAACAACCTCTAAAGGTCTGTATTATGCAATCTATATATCAGAGATGACACAATCTTCAACAAATGAACTTCTTTACTATCCCACCAGGCATGCCAGAAATTGTTATAAACTGAATTTGTGCCTCTGATCTCAAGCTCTCGTAGTCTTGATAATCCAGTATAACATGGGAATCATCTCAAGGTTGTGGGACCTTTTGCTAACCGAGATGAGACCTCCAGATTCTAGGCTGGTTCCTCTTGGATAATCACCCTGATTTGCTCTTAACATGAAATGTAAACTTTTGAGGGAAAGGGATAGAAGTAGTGCATGGAAAGAGAAATAATTGAAAGAAAATCTACCTACCAGGTGATGCACCGAACTTGGGTTTGGATCTCAGTATAGAGGGATGAAACCAATGAAGGAATCAGGTCCAATAAGTTACAACTCACTAGATAGGCTTGCATAAGTATTTCATAGGAGGGTCTGAACAAAGGCTCAACCTATGACCTGCAAATAGACATCCTTTTCTGCAACTAGGTGTAGGAATGAGACAAGGCTGCTAGGGGCTATAGTATACCCACAAAATACCTAAATCAGATCAGACACAGGAAACACACAAAATTGCAGAAAGCAAGAGGAATTAGGAAACCTGAGATATCATTGAAATCATGCATACACTTTGATCCAATAAGAGATAATCTAGACAAGCAAGCATGAGGACAATAGGAATATCACATAATACTTGTAATATTTGAATAATCAATGGGAATTTTACAATTGCAGAAAGTTAAGGAGTAGAAAGAATGCCTTTAATAACCTCTGGGGAAAGAAGCTTTTCTTTTTTACAATTGGCCAATTCTGAGCACTACAGGCTCCAAAAAAAGAATATATACATCCCCTGCACGTAGGCAGGAATCAAAAATACCTCCTTAGGGCTACATAGATATGCATTATAATAATCTAGCCCTAAAACAGTCACTTCTAATCATAAATGTGCTCTGTAAATATCATGGCTGATCAGATATTTCTTTGTGTGTCCATCCCTGAATTGATCAACTTACAAACACAAAAGCCTGGATTCAACAACCTCCCTACAAGCCCATACTGCCATGACTGCACAAAATTCAATTTTCAGATCCCGGAAAGGACCCAAAACAGCTACCCAAAAGATCTCTACAAATTCCTCTAATTGCAACCGCCCTAGTGACATAAATTGTTTGAACTACCCACACTCACAACGTTTACCTTGGAAGAGAGTCCGCCAAAATAGGTTACATCTCTTTGACAAAGCAACGGTCGCATGATCGTATGAGATAAAAGGGCTTCATGTGATCATGCGACAAGTTTTAAAAAACTTGCCTCCACCATTTGAAAATGTCAATGGTCACATGATCGCATGAGCTGAAAGACCTTCATGCGATCATGCGACAAGTCTTTAAAAAATGTCACTCTTCCACACAAGACAATTGGGGCCCACAAGATTCACCACCTGTCAAACCTTCACCGACTGCCAGCCACCCACTGCAAACTGGACACATCACCAAACCGTAAGCCCACCGAACCCTTGTTGACTGCTAGGGGCTTGTCACATGATTGCATGTGGCTAAGAGGCTGAATGAGATCATGTGACAAGCTATAGATGTTCACACAATCCTAACCCCGGGTTCACTTCAGGTTCACATTTCCCTTTAGTCGCTAAACCGCTTGTTTCTTTCTTAACCCCAGGTCACATCTAGTGACCATGCAAAAACTGTTGATCCTTGCTTCATCCAATGGTAGTCGCTGAGTCTCATAAGACCTTTGGCATATTTCCTTCCATCCAGAGATTACCCGACTAAAGGAAGTCTTGTAATCACCAGATAGAAAGAATATTCTTCTTTTTAATAAGAGATTACCCGACCAAACCTAGAGCTGGGCCCACCTCCCACTATGCAACCATGCAAAGCTTGCCAACCCTAAGCCTAGAACTGCCATGTGTCACTCCCTTATTCATCTTGGTTGCCACATCAGCAAACACCTCGGCACCCTAGCACGGACCCACAGTAACACCGCCCAAAAGCATGCTAACCGCTGATGGTTTGTCACATGATTGCATGGTCTCAGAAGAGCCCATGCAATCATGCGACCAACCCCATGATGCTACCCAATAATCACTGGCGACACTATCCACCGAACCCCTGCTGACTGTCACCTTGCTAAGAAAATTGGAACCATTGACGATTTGTCGCATGGTCGCATGGGCTCGGAAGAGCCCATGTGATCATGCGACCAACCATAAGGTGTTAGTCACCAACCACTACCGCGTTGTGGTTTGATCACTTATCGCTTGTCGCATGATCGCATGCAGCCAAGAAGGCCCATGCGATCATGCGACCAACTGTGTGATACTAACTGATGACTGTTGGCACTTGTCTTGACTATTGATCCTTTGCTGACACCGCATCAATGGTTGTCATATGATATCATGGGATCAGAAGCTCCCATGCGATCATGCGACAGCCATCGGATCTTTTTCTGCGCTAGCACTACCTTAGGCACTGGGATCCACCTGTCAGAGTTGCGCGCTTAGGGTCAAAAATGTAGGTGTCAAAAATAAAGAGGGTTTTCGAGTGAAGGTCGAAAACACACCAAACTTTCAGACCAAAAGGTAGAATACATCCTAAGCCTGCAGAGAGGAGGTCGAAAACATACTGGGTTTTCGACACTTGAGCATTTCACTTGGAAAATAGGGCTGTGGCCAAAAATGAATAAGAGGGAAATTTTGGGCAATAGTGAGCTGGGTGAAAAGCCAACCCTGTCAAAGGTTACAAACACACTATCAGATGTGACCCGATTAAAGGATTTAAACCACTCTGTTAAAAGTGCACCTTGTTATAAGACTTACATACACTCCATTAGAATGCAACCTTTTTCAAAGGATTTATACCTATGACTATTTGGTCAACCTCTGTTAAAAGGATTTTGATTGTTACAATGGTTAGAAACTAGCAGTAAGGTATGTGCAGGATCATGGTATGCCAAAAAGTGGCAATGTGAAAAAGAAGTCTTGATTGATAGATCTTTGAAAAACAACTATAAATTTAAAACAATATAACAGTTTTGAAATCTGAAACATACATCACATTCTATGCTTCACCTAGTACAATAATAATAAACAATTCTTTCAATTTGATGAAGTTTAGACTAAGTTAAGGTGGTCAGACACGGGAGTTTTTATATTTAAGAAAATTTGTAGTAGAAAATTCATAATTAATTATTTACTTAGAAAAATAATATAAAAAAATATACATCACATCTGGACATGAGTCTACTACTTTAATCTAGAATCTTATAAAAAAATATTATGATTTGATTTTGTTTAATGGGGTCAGACATACACCTACTTGTTATCTTTCAAGTCCTGATTGATAGACTTATTGAAAAATGGCTATAACTTTCAAATTGTATAACATTTTTGAAATCCAAAACATGTGTCACATTCTATGATTTTCCTACTACAAGAAATTTTTTTTAAAAAATTAATTTGATAAAGTTTAGACTAAGTTAACGTGGTCAAACACGAGAGTTTTTGTATTCTGGAAAAGTTGTAAGACAAAAATAATAATTAATTATTTACTTGGAAATAAATTATAATAAATATGTTTCACATCGGGACATGAGTCTACTACTTATATCTAGAATATTGTAAAAAACATTTATCGTTTGATTGTGTTTAAGGTGGTCAGACATACACTTCTTATTTTTTCCTAAAATTTTTGTACTACTACATTGAAATTTAAAATTTTCAACATGTAGAATAATTTTTTTTTTAAAAAGGCCTAGTATATTAGAAACTAAATTCAATTTTCTACAGATTCTCTTCTTACAAATTTTTGATATAATATTTATAACTTTTTCATTTTTTTAGTCAACTTGCCTAAACCTAATTTTTAGAATTTTCATTGCCACTTAAGGGCCTAGTTTGGCATACCATGATCCTGCACATACCCAGTAGTATTGATCTGAAAAACATACAACTCACTTTGCAAATATTAGATCCATTTCCGTACACATATGCTGGCTTACTGACTGTGAACCTTTTCCATCTCCATCACTGATCTGCTCAGAACTCTCTTCAAGAAATCACAACACTTCTCCTTCAGCCTTCTCTGCTTAGACAGTCAATAACATCAAATAATACTTCCAGCATCCACCTCTCTCTTCAACCTCTAGCTTAGTCTCCCTTAATACTTCCTCTATTAGGTCAATACCTCTTTTACTAATTAATCATCTTCATAGATCTTATAGTTAGGTCAAATTCATTGAATCTGTCCTACATTGTGTTCTTCAGCTATCCTTCTAGAAATATCTCAAATCTCTTAATAGATTTATAATAAAATGTTTTACAGTGAATTAAATGCTTTCATACAATCAATAAATAAAGTCAACATGTTTTACATAATCCATAAATTCAATGATGTCGGCTGGAAATGTAAATTCTTCCTCAAATGCAAAATATTGATGCTCGATCAATATTGTGTTTGACTTCTCGGTCTTCACTAGAAAGATCAGTCACCACATAAACTATTTCCTTGGCTAATACTATCTTCCTCAGCAATTAATTGGTATTCAATCAACACAACACTTGGCTTAAACTAGATTTCTTCACTTTTTCTTGGTTAAGCCTACCAGTTTAATCTTCATTCTTACTTAGATAAACAATACATTATCTTATCATTGTGCCACATAACCAAGTACTCATTGAAGTATCAAGATAACTCAACCTTTCCTTAGGTGCTATTGTTACCAACCTTGCCTTACGCCTTAGCAACAATCAAATAGATATAGTACTTTCTTAAATAGCAACAGTCTTACCAGTTAATGTTTGACATCAATGACAATACAACAATTTCTTCAATTGTAGGTTCCAACAATATATATCCTTGGTAGCAAAGGAACAATGCCACCAATGTCGACTCCAACCTGTATATGTTTGTGAACATGAGATTGATCTACAAGTTATACTATTTAATATTAAATCCTTGGTAGCAAATATATATTTACAAAATAACTTAATTAACATTAAAACTTAACTGTGTTGAACTTTCTTCAGAAAATGTTGGCTGAGTCACTAGTGATACAAACCCTTGGCATTCTACCACCCTTAAACTAGGGGTGACCTACAAAAGTGAAACGGATACTTCATACAATTATGACTTGATCATACAATTATGACTTGATCATATTATATATACTTGATATTAAATACATAGAAATAACTGTAGAAATATACATATTAAGGGGATATCATTGTGAATTAAGATGCATGTGACTCTATCATGGCGAAAGGGTCTGATGACATCATCAAACACCACTCTCTATCAAATAAACCATGTAAATTAAAAATGAGTATGCACAACTGATAAGTATACATGTATGCATAAACAAACTAAATTACTTAATTACCTTCCCCTTGTCAAAGCCTGATGCCTGAACCCCCTCACATTGCCCCCCAGTGGCAACTGGTGACACTTGCATTAGTATGTAATAAGATGATTGTAAAAATTAGAAAACACTTGTACATACTATTATAATAATTTAAGGAAACCAATGAGTATATTAAAATGTATGTACCATGGAAGTGTCAAGGCCAAATGATATAGCCAAAAGCATGGACCCCTCCACCTATACCATCTCCTCCTTTGTCATCAATTGAGCATAAATGTAACACATAAAAAAACATGAGTGTGAAATCATTATAAGAAAATTCTACTAAAAATATGAATGTTTAAAATTAAATACAATGTAAAAAGTGAACTATTTACTTTTACCATAATAGGAGAAGTCCATGGCTCTCTATTCCCCTAATGCATATCTTCATGAGGTGCTTCAGTGTTTGTAGTGTTTTGTGAAGTATCATCTACCTTGAAGATGTAGTTATATGTATCACTATCATTTAGGGGACCTAAGAACAAATTCTTGCACATAATGCAAGTGTGGGGCACACAAACATGTGATCTCGTGGAGGATGTGGAAGGGCCAGAAGCATCAAGACGAGGAGGAAACAATGTCATGCCCTACATAACTAGAAGATCACTCAAGGTGTGAATGGCTTGAATAGTCTGTCAGCTGGCCTCAACAATAATACTAGGATGCTACAATCTAGGAGGTGGTGAAATCTCAGGAGGGGGGACATATGTGGGGGATTTCACCCGATGTGTACATGGCCTATCTTGAGGAGTGCCTAAGCCTACACCTTGGTTTAGTCTCATACTCCAATAATTTATCTTGTGACCAAGCAAAAATTTAGCATACAAATTTTTTAATGAAATAAAATGGGACATCCAAATTGTTGTGAGGTGGTCTATCAAAAACCATCCACCACCAGTCCCAAAAGTTGTCATGTATTACATCTTTTGCTCACCATTTAATTGACACATTGTATTTTTTAGGGTCCACTTTTAAACCAGCTTTTAGATCCATAAAAAGATTACATATGTCATGTTTTGTTATGTTTAGGTTCACAACTTGATCATAGTCAAGTTCATCCTTAAAGTGGGCATGCATGGAATTGCGCCAAAGAAGTGCAACATTATGTTGCTTTGTAAGTTTCTTCATATTTTCAATAATGGAGTTCAATGTGGAAAAAATAGGGCACAATGTGGGCATATTAGCATATGTGGTCTGATATCCTTTAAGCTTATTTAGATTGTCTCCTATGAGATCCTCTAATGGTGAGGGTTTGAGACTCGTGGTTCATCTTCTAAAAGTGGGGGATTGTTTGGAGGTGGTTCTGGATTCTTTATGAGATCATTGGGAGCATTTTATGATTGATTTGAGTCCATGTCTAATTACAATTAGAACCCAAATATATAATTACAATCAATTTAAAAAAATGATAAAAAAATATCATTTAAACCCTATTTTTTATATTAAAAACTACAAATTTCAATTAAAAAACAATAAAAACAATACAAGCTTATAAATTTAACTTACCTATTGATTTTGAGCGACTTAGATATGAGATTTTATTGGATATCCAAAACCCTTAGAGTTGTGTTCAGCATTTTCACAATGAAAATGTTAAACGCGGCCATGGATTACAAATATAATATTTGATATAAAATTGGATATCTGATTAGGCCCATGCTTTGGCTTTTGGCTTGTCCAAGTGTACTGACATCTAGACCTACTAAAAAGTCAACAAAATTTTTAGTGTGTTTTTGGACAAGTGAAAAGTTTATTTTTTAACATCACCACTTTTTACCATACCATGATCCTAGACATACCCTGTAATCATTTAATGATTGACAATTCTTATGTAAAGATGATCTAGGTTAATCATTTGAACCATTGATCTTAGGTTTTCTAAGATAGTGTCAAAACCCTAATTAGGTCAAATCATTTTGATATAAGAATTGTAAAGATCTCATTTTGACAATTATCACACATGAAGTAGCTATGATTACAAACATCTAAAGATATGTCAGGGTTAAGTTTGAAGCATTGGTCTAGAGCATACATTTTATCATAAAATGAAGGCTATAGAGTAGTATTCAGAGCATAGATCAATCACATTGAGGTGATAATAGATAAGTACACATCATATCTAAAATCAGGTAAGATTAGTTTCTATCTACAGATTAATTTTACTATTACTTTTTAACCATTGTAGTAGACCTTAAATCTATTAATAGAGTAGACTTGATAGTATTTTGTAAAATTTTTTAACCAAGTGCACACTTAATTGTGTTGCTAAAATTATCTAGCTAGGTAGATCTACCTGATCTTATTGTTACTCCTAATAGGGTAAGATCGCCAGAAGTGATCAAATCTTTGTACCCTTAATTAACAACTTTATTTACTGCAGTAGTGAAGCTTTGTGGATTCCATCCCCACTATAGTTTTTACCTTCTAAAAAGGGTTTCTATGATACCAAAATACATGTGTTATGTGTATGAAGTTTCATGTTTTCATATTTGATTAGATTTCATGCATTTACATTTCAGTTATGTTATTGGATGTATGGTGAATGAAAATGAAACAGTCAGTTAATGAATTACATATTTACAAAGATTTAATTGAAATTTTTTAAGGGTAATGATTCACCCCTCCCCTATAAGTACACACCTTTTCATAATTCCAACAATTGGTATCAGAAACAAGTTCTCTTTTTGAGGAATTTTAATCATTGAAGATAAAACATCTTAAGGATGGAGAGGTATAATATTGACAAGACTATTGAAAATAAAAAATGGAAAATGCAGATTCTCATAGAACAATTCAAGGAAGCCAAAGAAAAATTGAGAGAGTTACTGACTAAAAGGAAGGAATTGGTATTTCGGCACAATGAGACTAATTATCAAGAAGAAGAGATAGAGGAACTATTTAAAGGATCTAGATCTGTAAGTATATCTGATGCATTTGAATGAAACATATTAGATCTATCTGAAAAGAATCAACATCTTACTAATCAAGTGAAAGAACTACAAATCGGTCAAGAGACTCAAATGGTAAGAATGATTGATGTCATAAACAGTGCAAGATAGGCTGAACAAGAAAGAAATTTGGCTATTGAAGATAGAATGAATGAAAGCTAGAAGAAAAAGAATTTGAGATACTGATACTCACCAAGCATCATTTTGAAATTTCCAATCAAATGGTTTTCACGAGTTAGGAAGTCAACCGAGAGAACAATGAGCATACTAGAAAACTGGAAGACATTGGTGAATTAAGAGAAGAGAATGAAAGATTGAAAAATGAAGTGAAAATTCAACAACATAATGAGATGATTAGGAAAGTTGAATAAAGTACTAAAAGGATGGATGAATTCCTAAGTAGTCAAAGAAGACTTGACAGTACTACTTGTTTAGGTTATACTGATCAGGTAGAGTCATCAAGACAAGTTGAATAAAAGAATGCCTATGCACATCCAAGGCCAAAGAATCTCTCATGCTATCACTGTGGAAAAACATGTCACACATCAAATGTTTGTAGAAGCAAAGAAAAAGGTATTCCTAAATCTACTCCTAAATTTTATGGTTATTGTTATAACTCCAATAAGTATGGACATGAAGCACATGAGTGTAGATAAAAGTTGAATAAGTCACCTAAGAAACACTACATGGAAATGCATTGTCACACTTGCAATATGCACATGGACATATATCATAGGAATGCAGGAAAAAGATGAAGCAAGTCTAGAAACTGAAAGGACAAGACAAGACATATCAACCGAGAAGACAAGGTAATGCATATACTTGGGATTGCAAAACTTGGACTAGTTGTACAACATGTGGTAGATATGGACATATAGCAACAATTTGCATGAGAATGCAATGGAGAGGAAGATCTCAAAACTGGAAAAATTATTGAATGGCATGTTTGCATTGTCATAAGGTTAGCCATTTAAGTAGAGACTACAAAGACTGAGCATCAAAGGTGAATGATAATACAAAGGAGAACACCATTGAAGAAATTGTGAGGATAATGAATTAAATGTGTAGAAGAGAAATAAATGTTAATGTTGGAGCAAGCACAATAGTAAGTGCCACCTCATCCTTTGGATTAGGTGATCTCACCATCTCCATCTAAGAAAATCAAGTATGGAACTAAATTTCAATTGGTTATATCTTACAACAGCTCCCTATATCCATTGAATTAATACAAAACCTGCATAGAATAAGATGCACTAGGGTATTATATTTTTTGAGCATGAAATGTGTATAGTCAGTAAAATCATGACAAGTGAAAATTTGTTAGTCAGCGAAAGTATCAAGGTAAACCGAGTTGAAGAATCAACTGAGAAATTTTTAGTGTTAACCGAGATGAAGTTTTAAAGAGATAACTGAATGTCTTTGTATTAACTGATATGTGGTAGGTGAAGTATTTATACAAAAACTTTGAGTAGGAAAAGGAATTTTAGGTATTGTATCATCTTAAAATGGAAGCACTTCCATGTTAAGAGCGTTTAGCCTTCTGAGTAAGTGGTTTTGGGTCATGTTGAACGCCTTGAATGGATATTCGACTTGGATCTGGCTTTTCCCCCTATTCTACCCCATTCTCCACTTCTTCCTAGCATTTTCTTCCATCTTGAACTGTGAACCTGAGATTCTTGACCATAAGGTCAAGGTCGACCTTGACCTAGTCAGGGTCGACCTCGACCCTGACCTATTCAGTGTCAACCTCGACCTTGACCCTAGGGTTTGGCATCTTTGGTGTTAGCTTCTAGTTTCAGGATCTCATCAAAATCTTGCATTTTCCCTCTTTGGGGCCACTATTTCTTGGATTAAGTGTCAAATTCTCAAATTAATATTTGAGGTGGACCTTTCTCAATATTTGTATAAGATTCCTAATTTATTATTGAAGATTAGCCTTTCTCGAGTTTTGTACCTAATACTCAAATTAACTTTGGGGTTCGCCTTACCTCAAATTTTGTAACAAGGCTCTTAAATAATTATTTATTTCTATAATAAAGGTGGTCCCCTCCTAGAGTTTTGTGTCAAGACTTTAATTTAAATTTCCTCTCCATGTGCACCTCTCTAGATTTTTGTGCCATGGGCCCTTAATTATTGTTTTCTATGAGGCCCCTCTTGTGCCCTAGATCACTATAAAAGGGAGCCTTCCTCTCACATTTTATCCATCAAGTTTCTCAATCTCTCAAGCTCTCAAGAAAGAAGATCAAGCATTCAAGACTTCAAGCATTCAAGCATCCAATTCAATAAGGAGATCCATTAGCAGCCATTGAAGGATTTAAGCTCAATGGAGCTATCTTGTTGAAGATTCATCCATTTTCTATTCAAGCCTTTTCCAAGTTCAAGATCCATTCAAGATTGGTGTTGAAGATCTAAAGACAATTGATTGGAGACATCCTACATGTGATTCTACATTCATCCATTCTTGTGGATTCAAGGATTTGAATCCTCCCCAAGGGTTTCAACTCAAGCAAGGTGAATTGTTCCATTTACTTTGTTTACTCCAACAATTTCAATTTAATTTCAAGGTTAATTCCTAAATTGGGGTTTGACTGAGGCAAACCCCCCCCCCCCCCAGACAAACAACCAAAAACCCTCTTTTTCTTGTAGGTACAGGTGCAGAACTTCAAATCTAAGAGTAGATTTGGATACCCTTTTCATCGAACTTCTGAGATCTGTGAACAAAGTCAAAGTCAACCTTCATTTTCCTGAGGTCATCCTTGACCTTTTAAAAGGTCAAAGTTGACCTAATCAAATATGGGAAAAATATTTATGGGTTTTGTAGATCTTGCAGTTTTGGTTCAATATCATGAGAATCAACTATTTTTGAGATCGTTTGAAAGGGTTTTCAGTTGATTCTTTTTCGGAGGTAAGTACCTTTATTTCTTAATTTCAATATTAGTCATCTACATTTACTTTCTACATCAATACAATTTCATGTAAGTATAAAATATTGGCTTTGGGGTCTCTTTTGTGTGCAAGCCATTGTTCTAGGACCCCATATACTATTTTATCTCTTACAAGTATAAATATGCATCAAAGTAAGTCATTTCTCCACACAATGAACCAAAGAAAACTAGAGCAATTTAGGAAAATTTGAGGAAAGAGTCTTTTGAGTATTTGACAGAGATTCAAGAAGATGACAAGCCATTTGATATCATTTCAAGTAAATTCTTAGCGAACTGAGTTATTTTCCTAAAGTTTTTGTGAAGCCCTAAATTTGTTAAACTATGGCATCCTCATCAAAGTTTGCATTTAATCCAAGACCAAAACTGACAAGAAGGTCCCATTCATCAAGTCCTTCAACTACGAAGAACCAAGATACAAATTGCACCCTAAGATTGTTTCACAAGTTCATCAAATAGGCACATTTTTTGAGCATACCACCTAGAGATTTATTGGTCTAGGATATGCAATCATAAATTCACTGCAAGATAAAAGAAATCAGAGATTTTGAGCTTCAATCTACATGCTACGAACTGTGCTAGGATGAAAAGTTAAAGGATGATCAAACACACCTAAAAATCAAAGGTCTTATAAATTCCCTTCATTTCCTAAAGGAGTTTAAGACTGAATGGATTAGGTTTGTACTTAGCCATGTTCACAAGGGCAAGATGTGGCTGGATAAAATGATAAAAATTACTAAGTATTGTATCCACATGGTTATCGATTACCCAACAAATGATAATGGAAAATCCCTAAGGCACCCACTAAGGATAGAAAGTGAAAAACTAACAGGAGCCGAGTGAGATGGCAAAGGCATGAGAATCAACACAATCACTAATTTGGAAACCAGATTTGGAGCCTATGCAATTGCATAAAAATATTCAATCAAGAAGGCCCAAGAGTGTCCCATGCGGAGTAGTTGATAAATTTCATACATGTTTGTCAAGAAATACTTACAATTAGACCTTTTTGAGCTAATGCTAAAGAAACTTGAGGAGAATATGAGGACTATTCATTTTGTTAAGACCAACACTTGTAATTTTGGTTCACTTCTTGTATGTACATTTTACTACTTGGAAGAATATTTCCCATCAGTCAGTAATGTTGAATGGGATGTCAACCAACCTGTCATAATTGAAATCAGTGAATTCATCAAGAACTTAGGTCAGAATTTTGAGGTTCTGATGGATGATTACTTTGGAAAGTTTAAAGAGAAGATGCATAAAAGGAGTAGGATACCTGCACAATTAGTTGAAAACTATAAGGAGGATATTTTTTTCTCATGGACACCAACACCACCCTGATAAAGGAAGTTGAGCCAAGGACTGCATGGCTAAATCCTATAGGCTATGAACTTGATATTGACCAAGCCTCTAGGTCAATAAAGGCAGTATTGGCTGAGCCCAAAGAACCCAAAGCTAGTAGGCTCAAAACCTATGAAGAAGCTAAGTTGAGAATAAAAATAGACTTAGTCAGAGTAAAGGTTAGCAGAAAATCCAAGAAAATGATGGACACCTTGACTAAGCAATTCAGTGATAGGGAAGAGGAAGTAGTAGAGAAGATGGTTGAAGAAGAAACCAAGGAACAACTTCTAATTCGTAACAATAAGCGTGAAGAGGAGATCAAGTTAGATAAAGAACCACAAGCTGCATTGGTGAAGGCGAAAGGGAAGAGGAAACAAGAAGAGACTCCTACCCAAGAAAGGAAAACATCCTCTATAGGTATTTCTCCAGCCCTTAACTGAGGAATTGCAAAAATTACAAGTTCTACACCTACAAATACATAGCAAAAGAAGAAGAGAGGTACAAAAGAAACCAATGAGAAACTTAAGAAGAGGAGGAATCTAATAAGAGGTAAGGATGATATCAATTTTGAAGAAGAAGACACCAGTCATTTCAAAATTATGGTAAATAAAAATCAATAAATTGATGACCTAATAGAAAACATAAATGAAACTGGTAGACTAGCTCACCCTAAAATGAATAAATTTGTACATATGTCAACCGAGGATCAAGAAAAGATAGAAGAAGAAATCATAAACATGATGATTAAGTTTAGAAGATTACCAATGGAGTTTTGAAATTATATTCCTAAGGAGCTATATGTGAAATTATCAGCTATGCATACTGAAAAAAAACTGAAAGAAAACTCATTAATTTTGGTTATGCCTATTCTTTTAGTGACAAAGATTGAAGACATAATGAAACCATATGCGAATAGATTTTTGGTGAAAGGAATAGAATTAACTATAATGTAAGGGAAACTTGAAGAAGTAGATGAAGATAGCAAAGTTTTGTGGGCAAAAATTTTAGATTTAAAGGCTGAAGCAGACAAAACTGCACTTGCAATAATCCCCGAGAAAAATTTAAAAGGTAAAGAAAAGGGGGTACACTCAAATGATGTAGATATTGCTACTAAATATCCTATTCATATATCTTATACTGAGAGCTACAAGATGATGAAACATACGCTGAAGAATTCTATCTGGCAGGTTATACTAAAGAAGAAAAATAGGATACTCTCAAGAAGCTAGTTACAACTAGGAATACTAAAGTGACAATATAAGATATCACTGATGGAGATCCTAATGATGAATTAAAAGATGATGAAGATATCACCATTGCTGCAGAAAACACTAAGGAAGAAAGACCCACTAAGGCACCAATAGTAAACATACTGGGTAAATTACCTATATTGGTGCAAGCCATTGATATTGCCACTCAAGGGAAACTTGAGGAGAAAACAGCTGGGAAACAACAAGACACCACCAAAGGATAGGGTGAAGAAGGACAAAATGAGACAAATGAGCTTGAAAGCAAAGAGGGAGACAATAAAGAATTTGAAACTGAGACAAATGTAGATGTCTCTACAACTGACACAAGCCCAGAAGCCCAAGGACCTCAGATCAAGGGAACAATCGAAGGGAAAGATAAGGAAGAAAGTATCTCAACCGAGCAAGAAAAGTCTAATCCAAAGACTAAAGCTCCAATACCTTATGGGAAATCTCCCACATCAAGCACCCAGGAGAAGAAGAAAAAGAAGAAACATGGTAAGGGTCCAGTTACTTTAGATTAAATTATTGAAATTTGTACATTTGACCTAAGAACCCTAGACTCGAAAGCACTTAGAAGATATGGAGAATTGTGTACAAGGAAGGCTGCACAAGAGAAGCTAAGATAGGAAAGCAAGCATAACCAAGTCTTAGAAGATGTTAGAGGTATTTTGATGAAAGCAGTCCCTAAAATCATCGTTGATGAGGCAACTCCCATCATTGATCAACTTGAAACTCTAACCGAGCATATAAACTCTCTGAATGTAGATGCTGAGAAGAGAATTGAGGAGAGAGCTTAGTCAAAGATGCAACTTAAACTAGCAAAGAAAATAAGCCATAAATTTGAAGTAAATAAGGTAAAACTATCTAAGGTAATAACCAAGTTAGATAGTATTATCCAAATGGTTATTACAATTTTACAAAAACTAGATGCACTATAGACTCTTTCACTACCGAGATTAGTGAAAATATAAAAAAAATATATGAAGATTTAAAGGTTAGTTCAAATAGTCTGATAACTGAGCCAAGTGCATTTTATGAGCATTATGTAAAAGTAACAAATATTCAGTGGTTAAGACTAGAACTAGGAAGGAAGAGGATAAAATAAGAGATCAAGTAATTGAGTTACGGGCAGAGTTACTAGACCTGTTAACTAGGTTTGAAGTACATGTGGAACTTAACTAGGTTAACTAAAATTAAAAGTAAGGTTAACTAGGTCTAAAGTATGGTTAACTACCTGAACTATGTATAGTGATATTTTTATGTAATATTTTATATGGGAATAATTTTCTAATATTTCAAATGATTAAAAGTGTTTGTTATATTTTACATTAACAAAATTTAAATATGTAGATTTACTCTAAACATGACAAAAAAATGAATGATATTTATAATTCAAGCATATTTATACATGTGTGGGTGAACCCACAATAGTGGGTTACACTTTTTCGGAGGAACGAATTTGGCCCGAAAAGTGAATTCAGCGCAAAACACCTTACTCACTTTCGATAGAAACCAAGATGTACTTTCAATTGTAAGTACAAAACTTACGATCGAAAGTTCTTATGCAAGATACTTTTGATCGAAATTGACATTCGATCGAAAGTCTTTTGTTACTTTCGATAGAAAGTAAATAAAGGACTTTCGATCAAAAGTCCTTAGTACTTGACTTTCGATCGAAAGTCCTAAATTAGGTTTTTTTGGCGTAAATAGTTTAGTAATGACTTTCTATCGAAAGTAGTTTAGTAACTGACATTCTATCAAAAGTACTTTAGTTATGACTAGAATTTTCTTTTTTTGGGAAGTACTTTCAATTGAAAGTACTTTCGATCAAAAGTCAAAAGTTTCGATTGAAAGTGCCTAGTTTAGGCCATGGTTGCAAGTTTTGAAGAAATTCTTTGAATTTCATGGCTTTGGGCCTCTAGCGTATTGATCAAATGGAAGAATAAGAAGATGTCCTTTTGCATACAACAAGTACTTGGAACTAAATTTCTAACGATTATATATTTGACTATTTTTAAATTTATTCTATGTATGGTTTTTTACATTAAACGAATGTGGGCTTTTTATCAAATATAAACCTCTGACTTTGATGTTCAATGAAAATAGTAAAAAAAGGAAAAAAAAAATTGAAAAATAACAGTGCCCTCCGCATTCGAGTCTATTTTCTATTAAAAAAAATTAAATTGAAATTCGATAAATACACAATAAGTTATAAGCTATGTAGTCAAGGTACGTAAAAATTATGGTTTATTCAAATTTAAAAGTTAATAAAATATGCAATAATAGTGATAATATTGTCAAACCAATTTCATGCCCTCCGTATGGATGTTACAAAACTAAATTTGAAAGAATAGCATTCATATCTATTTTACAAAAAAAGTTATGCTCTATGAAAACAATGTTACTATTTGAAAATGACGTTTTCAACACCATACTAGTTTTCATGGGAGAAAGAAAAAAGTATTCAAATAAACTCAAAAAAAATTAAAAAAAACATATTTACAATCTAGACAAAAAATCCTAAAAGACTTTAATTTACTTCATCCTCTGATTTTCAACGGTTCAATGACAATATGCATCCGAATCTGAAAGTTTTTCTCAAAATGTAGAGTTCAGTGTCCATTCAAGCAAAAAGGTGTAACCCACTATTGTGGGTTCACCCATGTGTATACACAAATCACATTTGTACAACTCACATAAATAAAACATAAATGTACATGGTTAGTTATTCTATGTTACCTAGGTTTGAAGTATGAAACTAACTAGGTTAACTAAGTTAAGTAGGTTTGAAGTATGATTGATTAGGTTAACTAAGTTTGACTAGGTTAACTATGTTTGTTCAAGTATGGTTAACTAATTTATCTAAGTTTGACTAAGTTAACTAAGTTTGAAATATGGTTAACTAGGGTTAAAAGTATTTTTGAATAGGTTTAAATTATGACTAACTACATTAACTAAATTTGAATAAGATAGTTAAGGTTAACTAGGTTAACAAAATTTGACTAAGTTAACAAAGGTTAATTAGGTTAACTAGGGTTAACTAAGTCAACTAGATTTCAAGCATGGTTAACTAATGATAACAATGTTAAATAAGGTTAACTAATTTTAAATAAGTTAACTACGTGTTAATTAAGGTTAATCAAAATAATTAGGTTTACTAAGTTAACTATATATCTTTTAACCAAAAAAATTACATTATAAAACATGTGTTAATTAATTTTAACAATCTAACATAACTAGAAATTATCCTAATAATCATTAAATCAATTAATATGTCTATACGTCAATATGAAAACTTAAAAAAATATAAAATTAAATTTAAAAAAAACCTACGAGGTCCAGTCGAAGGTCTCAAGATCACTCCACAATCTACGGAGGCCTCTACAGTTCAAATGAGTCGCGTAGTTCTATTGTGAGAATATATAGTTTTTCTATTTGACTGAACTAGTTCTAGCTGAAACCGTGGCGCCACATCGATGCCACTTGGCACCGCGTGGCACCACATGGACGCCACAAATATTCAACTGAACCTTCTTCGGTCG
Source organism: Chamaecyparis obtusa (assembly GCA_027943335.1). Taxonomy (NCBI): domain Eukaryota; kingdom Viridiplantae; phylum Streptophyta; class Pinopsida; order Cupressales; family Cupressaceae; genus Chamaecyparis; species Chamaecyparis obtusa. Next base: position 48,559 of record BSBK01012770.1, read on the forward strand.
AACATGGTCTGGCCGAAACTACTTTTAGCTGAAACAAGTTGATTGTCCTCTAATGTGACACAGGTTCATACTTTTACCCAATAAATACATAGACTTTCATTTTAACAATTTGGTAACTCTTTTTTCAGGTTTATATGACATATTATTGTCTTTCTTTCACATGAATGACTATTATTTTGTGTTCCATTTATCACAAGAATGAATATTATTTTCTGTTGGCAACATTGTAATAAATACATATGTTAAGACCCATTGCAATCATCCCTCCCTCTCATTCGTAGCATATCCTCTGATTTGAACTAGAATGTTGTACACAAAGACATATAGGCCCACCCTTCTCTCCTACTATCTTAATTGCATTAAAAATAGGAAATGATATATCAAAAAATTAACAAATTTTAAGATGCTTAATTTTCATTTATATTAGTATTTCCAAAATTCTCTCTACATTCCATTAATGATCTACTTTGGACATTGTACAAAACATTTCACTTTCTTGGAAATAAAAAATCTTATCAACACACAAGAATTTTATGGTTTCATAATTCAAAAGTCTTTTAACAAATAAACATCTATACAATTGCCACATGTTTAATTCATACTTTAAAAACACTCACAAATAAGACTATTGAAGTCAATTAAATTGCTTGACCAGATGACATGCGCTACAATCAGCACTGATCAACTTAGAAACAAAAAACAAAATCAATTTAATTATTTAGTTAAATATTTTTTTAGTTAACATAATATTTTTAACTAGTTAATTTTCTTTATTTGGGAAATATTTGAAGCCACAAATTTAGCGGCCAACAGCGTCCCCGTCAAATAATTTTGACCCAAATCGCTGATCACGTCCCCGATTATATATATTTTGTGTTCAGGCAAAGTATTCTTCAGTGGGATATCAATTCTTTAATGAAAATATCAACAGTTGTGAATAAGAGCGCAGAATGGTTAAGGAACACAATTGTGAGATGTGCCGTGAAGTCTTCAAGAAGGCTTCGGAGATTGCAGGACATATAAGACATCATGAATCAGGTAAGTGCAGCGAAAATGGATTTTCTATTCTCAGAGAATTCTCGTCGAGTGTTATGCGGTTATTTCTTGAAGTTAGTAGTAAGACGAGGATCATGTTCAGCGAATTCAGATCCATTTTCATTTTGTCCAGAGTTCTACTGCACTGTTTTTTTGTTTTTTCTTTAAAGATTTGAAGCAGATTGAAATTTTGAGTCTATTTTAGGGTAGATGTTTTAATTGATGTTTTCCTTTCATAACATAATATTTTCAAGAATCTATCTGTGATTTTAACAGAAAAATATAGGGAGGAAGTTGAAGCCTCCTGTGATCTTCTAGTAGAGCAGACTCCTTCACTATTTCCGTGAGTACTAGATAAGTGAAAATAGTTAAATATTTTGTTTTAATTTTTAAATTTAAGCTCATTTCTCGTTCTTTGAATTTGGAAGAATTGCGGGACAGAGAAATGAACGGCAGGCAGAAGGAGGAAGCGGCTATACAGGTTCGAACAGGCAACCTCCTTTTTGTTTTGTTTTCATACTCATGGGGAATTACCAGGTAAGGATGATAATTTTTGAAAGCAGGGTAATTTTTAAAGTTCGCCACAAATATTTAGGGAAATTTCAATAACTGGACGAAATGCATCTTCTTAATTTCTACATACTAAAAGTTTCTTTTGTAGCTAATGCTCAATTTTATTCACAATCCGGAACCGTCTACCTCTTTTTAGTCTTTGTAATTTCGGTTCCAATTTTCAATTTTTGGAGATGTATTTATATTCTATTCATCTTTTATATAGATTAAAAATTCAGTTGTTTGTTTCCCTGTATTATTTTCTGCTTACAGGGCTGGCTTCGCCTCCACTTCATGAGCTAGGCAACTTACACTTATCTGAATCTAGGAGCAATTTAAATCCAGTTGATTGCAGTGCTCCTGCTGAGGGTTCCCGATTTAAAAGCAATATTTTAAGAGTTCTTCAAGATTATCCTGTTATTTCCAGCGCTGATTCGCTACGATTTCAGCCACAAGATCCTTGGCCTCAGGGATCTGACGCGGACTCAGGTCTATCCCTTGACGTTCACCATGGGGGCAATTTCAAGCCAGTCGATACTTACACAGCACCTGGCAAGCGTAAAGGCATTATCTTAGAACCGCCACAAAAGTATCCTGTTGTTTCCAGCGCTGATAAGCTACGATTTTCGCCTGGTCAACAAATTCGGCCGGTAGAAAATTTTGAGCATCTTTTAAGGAACGACATAGAGAAATTTCAACAAGAAGAAGATATCGATTTGATCTATTTCCCTTCCGACAGCATTCAGAATAGTATCAGGGAAGATTCGCTACAATTTCAGCAGCAACGAGATCATTATTTGCAGCATTCTTCTTCTCATGACCTTCAGAATGTGGTCAGACGTGGTGCACAGCCATTTCAACAACTGGATCTCATTTCGCCATCTTCTGAGAGCGTTTTGACGGATCTTAAGGATGTTTCCAACGCTGATTCCGAACAATTTAAGCAACCAAAGGATCATAATTTTCTGCATTCTTCTTATGATTTTCAGCCAGCAGCGGATCTTTTTTTTCAACAAGCTCCTCCTGGTAAACTTGAAAATGTTCTCGGGCTCATTCCAGAACAATTTCAGCAACAGTGTGATGACATGTTCCCGTATCTTACTGGTGGCCTCAACGATATTTTCGAGAATGGTTCACTAATATTTGAGCTAGAGAGGGATCAAACTTTGCCCGATAATGTTGACAGAGGCAGCTCAAAGTATTTTCAGCAGCCCGCTTTCTACACCTTCGGTTAACCCTTTTCTCACAAAACTGAAGCGCACAGATTCGAATATTCTTCCCTTACGCCTTTTGATTGCTGGTTGTCCGAATATTTCAATCCAGCTGGCATTCTAATGACCAGAAAGTTCACCCGATTTATATAGGAATAGGCTTACTGTGTACCAAAGTCCATTGTTTGTGAAATATTCTTTTCTATACACATAGAGCAAGGACGACAATATTTGATTCTCTCTCAGCTTAGAAAATGGAGAAATTGCAATAAAACTATGATTGAAATGTCCAATATATTGTTTGCCGGTCCAAAATCCGAGTCATGATGTGCCGAAGTGTATATATATATATATATTAGTTTTAATTATTTTATAAAAAGTTTTTCTTTGGTTTAAGAATATATTATAATTTTATAACAGTTTATTTGTAGTGAATTTTTATTTATTGAACATAAGTAATACATCATATTAATTACAAAATATTTGAAAAGTTTATGGTAAAAAGTAATCTTAAAAGTTCAAATAAAATTTAAACTAACTTTACTTTAAATTAAAAGTTATAGTTAAAAACACTCATCACATTATTAAATTTATTATATTATATAAGACACTGGTGGCGGTTGATCATTTTATGTAAGGTTTAAGAATATTCTAAACCATTTTAAATATCTTGATCATTTTCAATCTATAAGAGGCACAAACACACCATATTTTGAGAAGTAGAAGGGTACCCAGAAGGACCAAAACAACCATGTCGTTTGATAACAAAAGTATCCCCTCCAATACAAAGGAGAGAATAAGGATTGTCCTTATGTAAGGACTCTTTCATTGACACATGAGAAGAAATGCTCTTTGGGGTTCATTATCCATTGAGACTGCTCATAGTGCATGATGCATTCTATTGGTGATTTAAAATATCTTTGAGGAGTTGGAGTTTACTAGCTAGATTTGAAAATAAGAGAGATCAAAATGTTGCATTTATTTTCTCATAGATACACCATCTTATTGGTAGAATGACTTATTAATCCTAATGTGATTCAATTGTATTAAAGTGGAGAAAAAACTGACCCATTGGATAGGACAAACTTTTAGCCAATCATCCTCATAATATGATTATAACAAACACTAATTTCATAAAATGACCATCAATGTCAAACAAAATCCACATAACTTGAGGTGATTTAGATCTTCTCTTGAGGTAATTGAAGAACTCACCAAGATCAAAGAGATAAAAAAGTAGCACAACACAATCAGAACAAAATTGACTATTGATTCATTAGTGAAGAAAAGTACATATAGATGTGAAAGTGCAGCCAAGTCCAACCACAAAAGGAGGAACAAACTTGAGTAGTGGAAAAACCACCCAAGAAACTAGGATGATATATCAAAATGAAATCGATACATCTCTAGTAGACTCCTAAATGATGACAACTTGTGTAGACAAGTGTCAAATGATCATGGACAACTAATTAAGTTTAATAAACATAAATGTGATAAAATAAATACACTAACTTAGTGCCATAAAGAGGAAGTACAAATTTGACGGTTGTCGGCCAAAAGAGATTTTTAATTAAAACTCTTCTATGTGATTTGATAAATGACACTTGTCACCTATTGATTTTAAACCATCAAAAGGGTGGGAGGGAGAGCAGGGTCCAAGAGACAAGGGTTTCTTTGTGACACCACAAGGCATTGAATCTCCCTCTATGAAAACTTTTCATAGTCCACCGCACAGGTTTGAGAAGTCTGCAAACCGATGCATAGATGAGATTGGTCATGGGCTAGGCTTCCCAACTGCAAACCGCACACTCATGAACACATAGACATTGGACATGATCAGAGCCTCAAAACCCTCACACAAAAATTTCCAAGCTCTGAACTTTTTTGATTCTAGGCTTCAAAATATCTCACTCGGCTCTAATACCATGAAGAATTCACCAAGATCAAAGGGATAGAAAAGAAGCACAATATAATGAGAGAAAATCAACTATTAATTCATTAGAGATTTGTACATATAGATGTGAAAGTGCAACCAAGTCCAACCATAAAAGGAGGAAAGAACTAGAGTGGTGGAAAAACCACCCAAGAAACTACGATGATGTGTTGACATGAAATTGACACATCTCTAGTAGACTCCTAAATGATGACGACTTGTGTCTAGACAAGTGTAAAATGATCATGGATGACTAATTAGACTTAACAAGCGTAAGTATGATAAAATAAATACACTAATAGTAATGTTAGAAGGAATTTTAAGGGGAAATAAGTTACACACATTCTCATGACCACCCTCATTTAGGTTTGTGAACAATGATGTTTGAGGTCATATTATATTTAACTTCATATAAAATTAAAGGAAAATCACATAAAAAAGAGTCAAGCATCTAACACATGAACTTAGCATAGAACTATAGAAGTTATAAAAATAATCTAAGAGTATACATATATTCAATGCAATAACCTTCATATGTAGTCATTGAAATAGATCACTAGCTACCTATCATCATTTTGTTAAGACATTAAATTTATCACCAAAAGAGAATGTTGAGCATGAAAAAATGATATAGTAAGATGCAATTGTGCTCATCACCATCATCTACCATGAGGTGACTTGTTTCTATGAGTGAGTAGGAGATAATTTAGAGGGTTGACCATTCCTTTGGCTAATATTTTTCTTGTGAAAAAATAGAGACAATCTAGAGCATTATAAAGTAATAAACTATAATGAACCCACGCATTGTGGCGCGTGTAATGTACCCACGCACTGTGCTATCACAAGTTCGTGCAGAAGATGTCAAAGCAACAAAAGGTCATATGCAGCAATAGGCAATGGACGTATGGTGCAATAGGCGAGTCCGTAGGGTGCTGGAACAGGCCATACGGTGCAACAAGTGGTGTTGGAATGGGTTGTACTGTTCAATAGGTGAAGGTCATACAGTGCAATAGGCAAGACCGTACATGTTGGAATAGGTCGTACAGTGCAATAGGTGGGGAGGCGTACAGGAATTAAACCGTATAGTGGAGAGGATGTATAGTCCATACGGAAGGGTGGGGTGTTGTTTGGTGTGCGGATGGAATGAGAGATGAAACTATAAGTTAAAGACACAAACAATATTGACTACAGATAATCCTCCAATTGATATTTTACCACAATATGGTGCTCTCATTTTCTAGATCCAAGTGAAGTATTACATGCAACGGAATAGGGTGAGGATTGAATCCCACCGAAACTGCACGAGCCAAGTAGGGAAGATCTTTCACTTCCAAAATGGCAAATTATAGAGAATCCCAAGTGGAATTCATAGTACAAAGAAATAATCCAAAGTATGCATACCAACGACTACCTACAAGCCGTGCTTAAATACCCTTCGGGAAAATTATCCAAGGGTGTACAAAATGAGCCAATGGCAAAACTAGCCTACAGAAACAAAATAAGAATGGGTCTGAGATATGCTAAATCAATCAGCCCATTAACAAAGGTTTAATTAATAATTTATTTTATGACGGGAACATTACAGTCCTCCCATCCCAAATTTTTCTTGTCCTCAAGAAAATGCAGTGCCGGATGGTGGAGAATGTGCTCACCTTCCCAAGTAGCGTCGTCCAATGACAAGTGTTTCTAGCGTACCAAATATTCTTTCACTATGTGGTTCCGCATAATCTTCTCATGAACCTCAATGATCTCAGCTGGTTCCAATATGAGCTTCCCCTCTTCATTGAGTGGTGGAAGGTCTGTAGCTACTATGATCTTCTACCCCAAAGCTTTCTTAAGGTAGGATACATGAAAGACATTATGAATACAGCTCCCCTCTGGAAGTTCTAGCTCATACACAACCTCATTGATGCAGTGAACGACATGATAAGGGCCATAAAACCATGGTTTCAATTTTTCTTTCCTTGTCATCTTCAACGATGATTGCCTATAAGGCTGAAGCCTGAGATAGACCAAATCTCTGACCTCGAAACTCCTCTCATTTCGGTGTCTATTTGCATACATCTTTTGTTGATTTTGTGCTCCTTGTAAGTTTTCCTTCAAGTATCTTAGGATGTCCTATCCTTCCTGCAACCAATCCTTCGCCCGGGGTGCATGACTGTGGCCCAGAATGGTGTCAATAAATGAAAGGGGTTCATATCTGTATAGTGCTTTCAATGGTGCCATCCCGATGGACATGTGATAAGTGGTATTGTAGCAATATTCCCCTAGGCGTATCCATTTGACCCATGCCTGTTGTTGTGCCAAAACGTAGTTCTGAAGGTAACCTTCTAGCCACTTATTCACAATCTCAATCTATCAGTTTGTCTGAGGGTGGTAACTAGCACTTGGTGACAATTCACTTCCTGCCAACTGAAATAGTTCTATCCAGAAGATGCTAATAAATCGACCATCTTGATCACTAATAATGTTTCAGGGTAACCCGTGTACGCAAAAGATTTCTTTAAAAAATAGATCAGCTACCTGTGTGGCCTAAAAGTCTGATCGAATGGTGAAGAAATGTGTATACTTCATCAGTCTATCAACTACCATGAAAATACAATCCTTTCCATTCACCTTTAGAAGTCTAGTAATGAAATCCATCGAGATACTTTCCCACTTCTGTTCTGGAATAGGCAATGGTTGTAGTAACCCCGTAGGTAGAGTGTGTTTGGATTTGTTTTGCTGACAAACCACACACTCTTTTACATACTGTAATACATCTCCTTTAAGACCTTTCCATGAAAACCTTTCCCTGAGATGTCTGTAAGTCTTGAGGAAACCTTGGTATCCTGCTAAGGGTGAATCGTGTACTTCCTTCAATATTTCCTATTTTAGTTTGGATTCTGGTACTAAATATATCTAATTCTTGTAGTAAATGATGTCATCTACCACTTTATATTAGTCATCCTGGGTCTTTCCATCCATTAACTCATAGGCAAATGTGTTTTTGGAATATTCCACCAATAAATGTGCTTTCTAGTCAACTGAAATCTGGGTCAGTAAGCAATGGTGGGTTTCCTGGATAACGCATCTGCAACCACATTGTTCTTTCCCTTCACATATTCAATGTCAAAATCAAAAGCCTGAACCTTACTTACCCATTTTTGTTATCTTTTGTTCAAGTCCCACTACTCTAGAAAATATCTCAGACTATTGTGATCCGTATGGATGACAAACTTGGCACCCACCAGATACTGCCAAAACTTGGTCAGTGCATGCATGATGGCCAACATCTCTTTATCATAAATGGAATACAAATGTTCATTCTGTGTAAGCTTCCAACTCTCATAGGCTATGGGGTGTCTATCCTGCATCAGTACCGCACCAATGCCTTCTCCGGACATGTCACACTCCAAAATGAAAGGCCGTGTGAAGTCAGGTAAAGCAAGTACTGGACAAGTGCTCATCACTTCTTTCAACTTATGAAAAGTGAGTTGTGCCTTTTCATTCCACTAGAAGGATCCTTTTCTTGTCAAGTCTGTTAACGGAGCACTGAGCTGAGAGAATCCTTTTACAAATCTCTGATAATAACTACACAGTCCAAAAAACCCTCGCAACTCAGAGAGTGATTTTGGGGGAGGCCAATCAAGGATAGCCTAGATTTTCTCCTGATGAACCTGAACTCCATATTCACTGACCACATGCCCCAGGTACAATATTTCTATCATACCGAACTCACACTTGGATTGCTTGGCAAACAAGGATTGGTCTTCCATGATCCTTAGGACTTCATCTAGATGTTTCAGGTATTCTTCCCATGTCTTTCTATAAATAAGAATATCATAAAAAAATATCAATAGGTACTTACACAATTGTTTGTTGAAGATGTGATTCATACATGACAGGAATGTAGTGGGCGCATTCGTTAATCCAAACGGCATGACTAGGAACTCATAATTCTTGTAGTGACAATGAAAAGTGGTTTTCTCCACATCTTCTTTCCTCATGCAGATCTGATGGTATCCAGAATGGAGATCTATTTTTGAAAATTAGACTGCACCATATAGTTCATCCAATAACTCATTGATCCTGGGAATAGGATATCTATTCTTTATTGTTTTTCCCTTCAATGTACGATAGTCCACACACATGTGCATCATCCCGTCCTTCTTTTTTACCAATACTACCAATGATGCAAAAGGGCTCGAACTAGGATGGATCCATCCTTTCTCTAGCAATTCCTGGATTGTCTTTTTGATCTCATCTTTGAGTTTCATGGGATGGTAGTAGGGTGTGGTTATGACTAGCTTGGTGCTTGCTTCTAACTCGATAGTATGCTCGAACCCACGATGGGGAGGTATGCCTGGAGGACTGTCCCTAAAAACTCCATCATGAGCACTCAAGATATTCTGAAGATCGTCATCCTGGAGAGGTGTCCATTGTCCTTATATGGCCTCCACCAAGACAAAACAGTGTGCCGCCCAGGCAATGTCATCATGCCAAAAAATTGCCTCCATCCGATGTGCTGATACTTCCTTTGGTCCTTCATTGGCCATTCCGCGAAGGACCACATTTTTCCCATTGACAACAAAAGTGAAGTCCATTCATTTGAAGCTCTAAGTGTATTCATCCTCTATCACTATGTGATTAGCCATTGTGATACTTAGCTGAGGAACAAAGTGTGTGCAAGGCAGAAGAGTCCCTCCGGCAACCTTGACCTAAAATCCTGCATGTGTCTTCATAGGTAGTCCTCTTCATTTTACCAAAGATGAGTTTATGAAATTCAGAGTAGCTCCGCTATCTAGCATCACCATAACCCTCTGTGCCTGAAGGTTTCCCCGTATACAAAACATCATGCATCTTGGGTGACCAGCTAGGGTGATAGTTCCTTCGCGCTGTACCAAAGTTGCTATTCTTTCCATATGGTTCCAACTAATCATTTTGGTGTCCTCATGGGGTCGGCTTCCTTCAGAGGGAATATCTTCCTGTTCCTCCTCATCATCGGACATGACCTCAATGTATAGTGGATTTTTCCTTTCCCAAGGCATTTATGCCCAGGTTCCCATGGTCCCTTGCAGTTGAAACATAGTTTCTTCCTTCAGAGCTCCTCTCTGGTAGCTTCGTCCATCAATGGATTTCTTGGTGGTGGTTTAGTATCTTTGTCCTTCGAAAACACCATCGATTTGGAATGTGAGTACCCCCGGGAGGACAACGTCGATGATGTTGCCATACTCCATGCCTTCTTAATGGCTTCTGATAGGGTGGCAAGATTGAATCCTTTTACCCAACCTTTTAGTGGTTCATTTAGTCCGTCCATGAAGAGCACTATTCGTCTTCTTTCAAAAATGTTTGTGACCAAAACAAAGAGTTTTTGAAATTCTGCAATGTACTGGTCAATCGATCTAGTTTGCCTCAGCTGCGCCAAGTCTTTGAAATTGAGTTCTGGATCTTTACCATCAAATTGATCTATCAATCTCTCAGTGAATTCTGCATAGGTATTTATTTGATCATGCCCTAGTGTGATGGTACCGTGATGCCACCATTCATGCGCTACTCCCTCCAAGTGTAATGCTACAAATTTAATTGCTTATTCTTCTGGCATAGGATTAAGCTGGAAGTAAGTGTCGGCCTTCATTACCCACGCTTATGTAGATATGGATCCAGATCCATCAAATGGTGACAAATTTACCTTAGTTTTCTCTTGAGATCATCATTAAAATATCCTCAGTTTTTGCCTCCGGAATATCTCATTCTCAGATATGCGTAATCTTTGTAGGATATATCTTCCTCAAGATTTGTATTCTTCCTATCCTCTCGCAATTGTTCTTGAACTTCCTCAAAGGTTGTCTATTTCCCACCGTGAGGTGTATCCATCCGTGGGGAAAAAATGGAATGGAGGTTCGAGAGTGTGCAGGATGAGGGTTTGCATGTCCCGACACCGAGTCTACACTGTGACCATTTTGTTCACTAGATATCTTATTGTCTGCCAATTTCCAGTGAGTTTCTTCCATGAGTCACTGAGTTTCATTGATTTGCACCTGACTCTTCACAAGATCTCTTAGTAGCACCAAGAGCTTGGTAGGAGAGGGTTCTTGATCTGCCATTCTCTCAACTGAATGGAATCTTCTTCTTTTCTGATAATAAACTCTCATTCACTGTCCACAGGGAGGCAGGATTGAAGCTCTGATACCACTGTAATGAACCCACTCACTATGGCACCTGTAATGTACCCACACACTATGCTATCACAAGTTCATGCAAAAGCCACCGAACCAACAAAAGGCCGTACGATGTTGGAAATGGGCTGTATGGAGAAACAGGCAATGGTCGTACAATGCAACAGGCCAGTCTGTACAATGCTGGAATAGGTCATATGGTGCAACAGATGGTGTTAGAATGGGCCATATGGTTCAATAGGTGAAGGTCATACAGTGCAATAGGCAAGACCATACGGTGTTGGAATAGGCCATATGGTGCAACAGGTGGGGAGGCATACAGGAATCCGACCGTACAGTGGAGAGGATGTCTAGTCCATACAAAAGGGTGGGGTGTTTTTTGGTGTGTGGATGGAATGAGAGATGAAACTATGAGTTAAAGAAACAAACAATATTGAGTATAGATAATCCTCCAATTGATATTTTGCCACAATATGGTGCTCCGATTTGCAGATCCGAGTGAAGTATTACATGCAACGGAATAGGGTGAGGATTGAATCCCACCAAAATAGCACAAGCCAAGTAGGGAAGATCTTTCACTTCCGAAATGGTGAATTATAGAGAATCCCAACTAGAATTCGTAGTACAAAGAAATAATCCAAAGTATGCATACCAACAACTACCTACAAGCCATGCTTAAATACCCTTTGGGAAAATTATCCAAGGGTGTAGAAAATGAGCCGACGACAAAACTAGCCTACGGAAACAAAATAAGAATGGGTCTGAGATATGTTAAATCAATCATCCCATTAACAAAGGTTTAATTAATAATTTATTTTATGATGGGAACATTACATAAACATATGAAATCTTAAAACTTTATTAATTGAAAATAGATTGAAATGCAATTAATTTCCAAGAAAAACCCAAAATAGAAAAAGTTTGAGTTTGAGAATTGTTGCAAGGACTCCCAACATTGAAAAATAAGTCTAAAGATGATAAACTTGAGTGTTTTACAGGCTTTGAATGCAACTAGAGCGTGTATAATTGACTCATTTTTGTAAATGTAGTGATGAATTTTTTGAATAGTGTCAAGAAAACCATTGAGTCTGTTCAACTATGATGTAACATCTACCCATATTTGTCAAATAAAAATCACTAGAGTATATTCTAATGTTTTAATTGGAACAAGAGGGAAATATGAACTCTTATGATTAGGATATTGAGTCGTGAAATAGTATTTTTTTCAATTTATAGACTCACCTTTTATGAAAAGTGAAGGGATCCAATGTCAATCTCAAATAATTGCCTTAGGCTAATGGTAAGATCCTCTTTGACATTTTCCTAATTATAGGGATGAGTATAAAATATATGTTGAGCTCATATTATAAATTAAATACCCAAGTGATTGATATGAACTTCAAGTGAGGCTTTCTCTAAAACCCAAAAGACATGGGTCAAATAGGGTAAAGATAAAAAAGGTGTGTTGTGAATGAACCTACTATAGATTATTTGAAAAAATCAAAATTTTGTATGGTTTTGAATGTACTTGAGCTTATATCATGTCTCCCAAAGATTTGTCACAAAAATAGGCTTGAAAAATATACACCAATAGAATTAACAATGACTAAATTTTATTTTTCTTTAATTGATGCATACAAACTCTACAATATCAATAACAAAACATATATGAACACTGTCATGATGATTACCTTATTGGAAAAATTTTCATAATTTTTCTCTTATGAGATATCAATGTTACTTGTTTGCAACCACCTAGAGGACAAGATCTAGTAGTTGAGTGCATTCCAAAAGTTATGTATCAACATTTATCGATTTGATACCCACATTTGCTAATTTAATGTCCAATATTTTTCACAATGTTGCACCATATATAGTCATGACTTCAAAGTTATTATTATTGATTATGACTACCCACAATTGAATGAAATGTATCCATTAGTTTTAAAAATCAATAAATCATGTGATGACATATCATGCACCAATAAAATATGACACATACTTTATCAATGCATCATCCTCCCAAAGACACATCCCATCTTGCAAAGTTGAGAAGAGGTCATAAGGGGGTTTCTTGGTCCTACACAAGTGCCCTCCTATTCCTAGGAACTTGTTTATGGTCAACTCTAGGATGGTATCCTTACTTGAACCTCTTATATTCTCCTCTTACACCTAGACCCTTTCTACAAGATGCATTGCAGATAGTTAGACATATTCTATATTCTATCATGAACATTCACTTAAAAGCATTATCTATTATACATAAGCAACTTGCATGTAGTACCACAATTGCTTGTGTGGAGGATAAATGTCGATAATACCAATCTATTCCAAAATAAAGATAGATTCCTTGGGTGTAAATGTTGGTGAACCACTATGAATTGATCTTAGAACTTTCTTCTCTTGTGCTATCTACTTTGATATTCCTTGGTGTTAGTGAATAGATTTTTTATTGTAGTTTATTTTATTAAAAAAAATGACTCAAAATTACCCAACAAACAATAAAAAAATCAATAACAATTGAATATATCATTATTGGATCAATGACCCTCCTCTACATTTAAGAGGGGAAACTCCTTCATTAGGTATAAATTGGAATTTTTGGGGTACACTTTTTACCAAAAATAAAGAAAGGAAGACTAAGATTCACACACAACCATGTGACAAATGTTGGAATGAACTTGAAACAAGCAAAGAGTCACATATAGATTAATAATTTAAAGTGCAGCCTCTTTCACCATTTCCGTGAGTAACAAGTGACAACGCCTAATATTTTGTTGTATTTTTTTAAAATAATAACCCTATTTCTCATTCTTTGAATTTGGAAGAATTGCGAGACAAAGAAATGAACAGCGGGCAGGAGGAGGAAGCGGCAATGCTGTTTTGAACATGCGACCTCCTAGTCATACTAAGGGACAAACACCAGGTCCTTCTACGACATTTACAGGTACAGATGATCAATTTTTTAAACCTGAGTAATTTCAAGATTTTGCCACAAATATTTTGCATTCTTGATAGCGAAATACATCTCAAATTCTACATACTAAAATTTTTCTTTTTGTAGCAATTGCTCAAAGTTCTTTTACAATCTGGAACCGTTTACATCTTCTTTTTCTTTGTTATTTTGGTTCCAGTTATAAATTTTTTAAGATCATGTGTTTCTATTCCATTCCTTTTTTAAATAAATTAAAATTTCTGTTGTCTGTTTCCCTGTAATTTTTTCTGTTTACAGGATTGGCTTCGCCTCCACCTCAATCCAAGGGCAATTTACGCCCAGTTTCTTGCTCACCTGCAAAGATTAAAGGGAATAAATTAAGAGATAATTTTGTTATTTCTAGCCCTGATTCGTTACGATTTCAGCCACGAGATCCTCGGCCTCGGGGATCCGACTTGGACTTAGATCTACCCTTTGACGTTCATCAGAGGTACAATTTAAAGCCAGTCGTTACTAACAGAGCAGCTGGCAAGGGTAAGGGCATTATCTTAGAGCCGCCACAAAATGATCCTGTTCGTTTCCAGGGCTGATACTCTGCGATCTCCGCCACAACAACAAATCCTGCAAAACTTTGTGGATCTTTTGAGGAATGAGGCACAAAATTTTCAACAGGAAGAAGAAATCGATTTGATCTATTTCCCTCCCGATAGCATTCAGAATAATATCAGGGAAGCTTCGCTACAATTTCAGCAGCAACGAGATCCTGATTTGCAATTTCAGAATGTTCTCAGAGTTGGCGAGCAACAATTTCAAGAACCGGATCTCAATTCAGCGTCTTCTCAGAACGTTTTGCCGGATCATATGGATGTTATGAAGGATGATTCCAAACAATTTAAGCAACGACAGGATCAAAATTTTCTACATTCTTCCTATGATTTTCAGCCAGCAGAGGATCTTTTTTTGCAAGAAGCTCCTCCTGGTGACGTTGAAGATGTTCTTGGGGTCATTCCAGAACAATTTCAGCAGCAATGTGATGACAATTTTCCGTATCTTACTCGCGGCCTTAACGATATTAGCGAGAACACAAAATTTGAGCGAGAGAGGGATCAAGAATTTGGGGAAGAGATGGATCAATATTTGAACTTCAATGAATGTGAGGAGCCAGAACACAGATCCTCCTCCTGTAGCCAGTTATTAGCGCACATATTCGAATATTTTTCTGTTACGCTTTTGGACTCGCTGTTTGTCCGAACAATCCGATCCACCTGGCATTCTGACGACCATTAAGTTCCCGTGAAGTGTATAAGAAGTTAGCGCACAGATTCCAATATATTTCTGTTACGCTTTTGGACTCGCTGTTTGTCCGAATATTCCAATCCACCTGGCATTCTCATGAACTGTCTAGCAAAGTCCATTATTCCTCTGCCTCACACCTAGAGCAACGATGACAATATTTGAATATCTGTCAGCTTGTGAAATGGAGAAATTGCGATAAGACTCTGCATTTATATTCTTTCAGAAAAGCAATTGAAGATTCTAAGTTATAACCATCATTTCTTTGACCAGTTTTTTATTAGATTGAAGAGGTTGACAAAATGTGCAATATATTGTTTGTCAGTCTAAAAAATGGAGCCATGGATAGGTATTATTCTATATATGTTATAGTCTTAATCTTCTTATAAAAGTTTGTGTTTGGTCTTTAGGATATATTGCAATTTATAACATTTTTTTATTAGAAGTGTAATAATCATGTTAATTAAATTTAAAAAATTGTTTGAAAGTCTATGGTAAAATGTAATAGAAGGTGGTGGTTGTTCATTTTAGGTATGAATATAATATAAGCAAATATTTGTCTATGTAAGGATTAAGGATAGTTCAAAAAATTCAACTATCTTGAACATTTACAATCTATAAGAGACACAAGCACATCTTATTTTGGAAAGTGGAAAGACAACTAGAATGACCAACAACAACCTTCTCATTTGATGACAAAGTTTAAACCCCTTTAATAGGAATGGGGAGAAAAGGCATTGTACTTATGTAAGGACTCCTTGATTGACACATAGAAAGCAATGATCTTTTGGGTGGTAATCCATTGAGACTCTACTCAAAGTGCATGGTGCATTCCCTTGGTGACTGATAAGATCTTTGAGGAGTTGCAATTTAAGAGCTAAGTTGGAAAGTAAGTAGAGATAAGAATGTTGAATTCGCTTTCTCGTAGATGAACCACCTTATTAGTAGAGTGACTTTTTTTACACTAATGATTTGATTCAACTATATAAAAGGGGGAAAAAATTGGTATGTTGGAACTAACACATTTGTAGCCAATAATCTCCATAATATGATTATATAAAATTAGTAATCACGTAAAGTAGTCATCAATATCAAACACAATCCAGATGGAAAGGATCTTTAGATCTTTTCTCGAGGTAATGATGGAAGAAATTTTAAGGGGAAAGAGGATGCACAAACTCTCATGATTATTCTCATGTAGGTTGGTGAACAAAGGTGTTTGAGGTCATGTCATATTTAAATTCATATACAAAAAAAGGAAAGTATTATAACATCTTGAAGGAAAATTATGTAAAAATGGTCAAGCATCTAAAAAGTGATCCTAGCATAGAACTTATAAGGAGCCATGAGGATATCTATATTCAATGCAATACCCTTCATATAGAGTCCTCATAATAGATCACTAGCTAACTATCATAATTTTCTTGAGATATTAAAATTTCCAAGTAAAAGAGAATCTTAGTTTAATAGCATGTGACGAAGTCATATAATGAGATAAAGTAGTGCTCATCCACACTATCTACCATAAGGTAAGTTTTAGTTATGAGGTAGACCATGAGGTAATTTAGCTTTTAAGAAGGAGATATGAGGATATTTATATTCAATGCAATACACTTCATATATAGTCCTTAAAATAGATCACTAACTAACTATCATAATTTTGTTGAGATATTAAATTTTTCAAGTAAAAGAGAATATTGGTAAATATCATGACAAAGTCATGTACTAAGATAAAATAGTGCTCATCCACACTATCTACCATAAGGTGAGTTTTGTTATGATTTAGACAATGAGCTAATTTACCTTATAGGGAGCAATGCAAATATTTATACTCAATACATTACCCTTCATATAGAATCCTCAAAATATATCACTAGTTAAGTATCATAATTTTGTTGAGATTTTAGATTATTTTAAGTGGGTGACCCCACAATAGTGGGTTACACTTTTTTGCCTGAATAGACCCTGAACTTTACATTTTGAAAAAAACTTTTAGATTCGGATGCATATTGTTGTTAAACTATTTGAAATTGGAAGATGAAGTAAATAAGAGTCTTTTAAGATTTTCTGTCTAGATTCTAAATATATTTTTTATTTTTATTTTTGAATTAATTTTAATGGTTTTTTCTTTCTCCTACGAAAACTGGTATGTTGCTGAAAATGTCATTTTCAAACAATTACATTATTTTCATAGAGCATAACCTTTTTTCTAAAATAGATATTGTTAGAGTAAAGTATTAATTATATTAATTAAATTTACTCCCTTCTTAAGATGTCAACTCATTTTGCTTTAGTTAAATGCACATGCACTAGTTGTTTTAAATATAAACTTGCATGCATTAGTCATGTAATAGTTAAACTATTTATTACATGCACTAGGATTTGCCTTTCAAGGCTTTCGATCTCCTTTATAAGGATGATACATTGTACATTCTATTCATTCATTATTTGAGGATATTTTCTTCTTCATATTTTGAGTCAAACCCTTGCCCTCTTCTTGTCTCTACTTCTTTGTAACAGGTTTTTGTATGCAGGTGATCTTCGGGTTTTATGGATTTGTATTGCTCAAATCCTACATGGTATCAAAGCCTAATCTACTACAAATTGTTCGCATTTGAAAGATTCAAATTAGAGATTTTTTGGCTGATTTGAGAGGTTTTGGTTATAGTTTTAAGATCTGGTATTCTCTATAGGACGTTAATTTTTATTTCTTTTTTGCCTGCAAAAGATAAATAAATAAATTTTGGCACTTTTTACAGACACTGCATGTGAAATCCTAAGAGATTCGGTTGTGTTTGTTAGATTTACTGTTTCAAATTAGGGTTTTTTTGTGTTTTTTTATTGAAATTAGGGGTCCCTAATTTTTGGTGCACTTTGAGCTCAAACAGACCTCACCGTTGAGCTCATAGCACCCCAAGACCCCTATTTTGATATAAAAAAATGTCTAATTTTGACAATGTTGTAGGGAGATGCAAAAAAAATTTGCCCGAGTGTCGTACAACTCTGCACGCACCCCAAGGCAGGCTTCAGTATAATTTTTTTAACATAAAGTTCAAAAAAAAGTCAAAATTTGCATTAAAAAAGGAGCACTGCCACTGTGCCGCCCGCGCGCCGCCATCGCCCAGCCTACGCTCGACCTCTACTCCACCGGCGGATCGCCAGCCCTGATGATGCCACTAACTGCCAACGGCTGTGGCTAACCGCCAGCGATCGGCAGCTAACTACCAATAGCAGAGTCCTATGTGACCATGGGCTAGCACCTGCACAAATTTTTTTTTCATTTTTTTTCACATTTGGAGCCTTTTTCACTGAAATTGGCTTTTCGGGAGCTTGAGGCATTGTTTTTTGACAAACGAGATATTGTCAGAAAGCTGGTTCTGAGACCGACACTCTCATGGAGGTTAATCTAGTATTTTTTTGTCATCTATCTTGTTGGTTTTTCTGTCAATGCTAGATTATCCTTTTTTCATTTTGGGGGCTAATTTGCTCAAATTAGCTCTATTTTTCGATCCGGAAGAAGCGCCAAAAAGCTCTTATTAGGCACCATCCAGATTTTTGCCTATTTTCATCAAAAAATTTTTAAGGTATACAAGATTTAGATCTGAAGCCTTTTTTTCTCTTCTCTTGATAAAGCATATCATTCTATGCTTAGGGGTTCGATATTTGGATTGTGGGGGGGGTGTTAGTTTCTTGTTTCTATCAGATAAACTAGATATTTATAAAAAAAAAAAACCCTTCTAAAAAAATGGCCGAGACCTCTTCTTGTCTAGAACTTCTGACCCCACATAATTATCACACATGGAAAACCTTGATGACATGACTTCTCTATTGAAAAGCGCTCTGGTCTTGTCTAGATGAAGTGCAGCCAGTATTACAGAGGCCCTTTAAGATCATGAAACATCAGAACAAGATGGATGAGGCTATGGGGTTGATTGCTTTACAGGTATTAGACAGCTTGCACTTTCATCTTGATGGGTGCAATACCCCTCTTGCTATGTGGACCAAGCTAAACACCTTGTTTGGTACAGTGAATGAGTTTAGGGCACTTTAGATTGAGGCAAAGCTTACCTCTCTTGTACTTGATTCTTTTCCCTCTATTGAGGACTTTTTGATGAAGTTTAAACAACAGAGATCTTTGTTACACAGATGTGGAAAGAAAAAGACTAATAAAGAGTGCATTTATCTGATTTTGTCTAAGCTTAGGGGAAACTTTCAGATCTTCTCTTCTACCTTTCATTCTACCATGGATGCTTTGGGACCTACATTCACCATGCCCACTTTTGAGGTGTTCTGTGATCATTTGACTAGAGAGCATGCCAAACTTACTCAGTTGGACTCTCTAATAGGATCAAAGAACCAAGCATTGGTTGCCCAACTAGCCAAAGAAAAATAGTAGCAGAAGCAGAAGCAAATATCAGATTCCTCTTCTCAGCACTCTATTGGCCCACCATCTTCTTCTAAGAAGAAGAAACAAAAGACTGAGAGGCCTACATGTTCCTATTGTCAGAAGGGACCTTATGATGAGTCGCATTATTTTCCTCTCCATCCTCTTCTACCTCACAAGGATCTATTTTTCAGTCTTCTTCCACATCTTCAACATCTAGACAGGATTTTGGATAGGGTCATGCATTACGGGCATCCATTGCATCCCTGTCATAGGTCCCTTGGATACTGGATTCAGGTGCTTCTCACCATATGACATCTTCTCAAAGGGTCTTCTCTACTGTTGAGGCTTCTCTCGTTCCTCATATTCTCATGGGGAATAACATTGTCCTAACAGTCTACGTGAAAGGTTTAGTAGGCATTCAGGATGGCACATTCAATGATGTATTGTATGTTCCATCTCTATCTATAAACCTTCTCTCAATTTATCAGATTACACACAGTGGATCAGGGAAGATAGTTGAGTTCACTACAGATTTAGTCTTCATTTAGGATAGTGTGACATGAGAGATTGTTGCTAAAGGGATAGTTGATCATTCCACCCATCTCTAAACCTTCTCACACTTTGGTCCACCATCTCCATTGTCACAGCACAGCTCTCCTCTTTCATGAGAGCATCATGTGGTGCAGTCAAGTCGCTTAAACCTTTGTATTGTTCCCGAGATCACTACTATGAATGCCACACCACATCCTATTGAGGTCTTTTCTCTTCAGTAGGATTCATCTTCAGCATTGCCTGACCCTCCAACTCCATTCATCGAGCCACCAGGTGCTCTTTTTGAGGATTCTATAGAGGACGTTCATCTCCTCTTTCATGATAGTGTCAACACACCTGTCACACCACCTACATTGGGGATTCCATTTTAGGATCCTCGTGTTTTCTCCTTTGAGCATCAGTTAGGCCTTCCAATTTCACCTCTGATTCAGGGGTTTCCTTGTTCCGTGCCTTTATTTCTTCCGCATTGGAGTTCCATTAGTTTGATCATTTCCACAGGGGTTCCATCATTCTGGGGGGGCTTTGGTGTCTCATCCCTCTCTCATGGGGGTGCTGGTTGTACTTATGGTTTTGAGAGAGTCTCTTGAGCCACTTCTTTTTCTACATTTTTCTATCTTTTTTTAGAGTAGGGTTTTTTCCCACTGGGTTTTCTCTATTTCTCCATTCTATAGAAATTTGGTTGTGCTGGGTACTTCATCAGGCCATGTTGCCAGGACCTATTTTTACGCTTTCACCATTATAGTTTCCTTTGCTTTTTTTTTGCATTGTTTGTAGCTGCATTGTTTCTCATCTTAAGGGAGGGTGTTAGAGTAAAGTATTAATTATATTAATTAACTTTACTCTGTTCTTAAGATGTCAACTCATTTTTTTTTAGTTAAACACAAAGGCACTAGTTGTTTTAAATATAAACTTGCATGCATTAGTCATGTAATAGTTAAACTAATTATTACATGCACTAGGATTTTCCTTTCAAGGCTTTTGATCTCCTTTATAAGGATGATCCAATGTACATTCTATTCATTCATTATTTGAGGATATTTTCTTCTGCATATTTTGAGTCAAACCCTTGCCCTCTTCTTGTCTCTACTTCCTTATAACAGGTTTTTGTATGCAAGTGATCTTCGTGTTTTGTGGATTTGTATTGCTCAAATCCTACAAATATCAATGTGCTTCTTTCGAATTTAATTTTTTAATATCCATACAAAGGGCATGCATTTGGTTTGATGACATTATCATGATTATTGCATATTTTATTAACGTTTGAAGTTGACTAAATCATAATTTTGACATACCTTGACTACATAGCTTATAAGTAGTTATGTATTTGTCCAATTTCATTTCTATTTTTTTTAATAGAAAGAGAACTTCAATACCTAGGGCATAGATATTTTTTAGATTTTTTTCTCTCATTTACTATTTTTCCATAAGCGTCAAACATAGGTGCAAAGATATGGTTCAATATCTATGTTTAGTAAAACTAAAAATACAAAGTCATAATAAACTTTATATATTTTAACACTATAATCATTGGAAATATTTTTCTCAGTAGTACCTTACTACATAGATAGGTTTGTCAAATGGATTCATTTGACCTTCTAAAAGATAAATTTGAAGTGATTTTTTCTTAGGATTTTAATAGGTGTGAAGGAGACTCCATTGTAGGTATGAATGAGGAGTATAAATGTTATATCAATATTTTTTTATCTAAGAGGCTTTGAGCTAGCCATTTATAATTAATTCCTTCAAATGGAACCTCTCAAGGCTTAAATCATCATATTTTATTAAAAATGTGTTATTTCAGCAAAAATAAGCATGTCTAAAAAAGTGTAACCCACTATTGTGGGGTCACCCAAGTAAAAGAGAATCTTGGTTTAGCATGACAAAGTCACATAGTGAGATAAATTAGTGCTCATCCACATTATCTACCATAAGGTAATTTTCTATTTTTTATATTAAATAAACCAAAACTAGGGGGCTGACCCAAAGTACAAACGGTGGCGAAACCTTAGAAACCAAAAAACCAATAGATTAACACTTCAAACACATTCTCAACCAATCCCCTTCTTCAACATAAAAAATCCACCCCTAAAAATAAATAACAACATAATCATAAATAAACCAGTCCTCATATAATTCCTCGTGATAGTAAAATTAAAAATAGCATAATAACAGGTTAAACTAGAAGGGCTATCTCACATAATGTCCTTAATTTCTATAGGTTCAACGCAGACTATTTTTCCTCCCATGTTAGAGTCTGACCCAGAGCTCACTGAGTTCTCCAGCGTGGCGATAATGGTGAAATTCAACTTAGAACTCCATTTGCAAAGAGAATTTTTAATCACAATGACAAAGAGGAAGAAACATCATATGAAAATAATTAAGGCATTACCACCCATAATGTCTACTATATAAGTAATAATTATTAATAAGATTAAATCGCAAGTCACAAGTTTGCCAATAGGTGTGTGTGTGAATTTTGTACCTGATCTATAGACACAACACTTCAGTAAAACATTAGAGGTTAGCAAAAATGAAATCGTGCAATGAATTGAAAGCTAAACTAACCAGGTGATTTACTATCCTCTAATAGGTGTGAGTATGATGTTCTCAGATTGTTATCGAGATCAGTGACCTTGACGACACCTAAACGAAGGATTTGAATACAAAATCTAGATATGAATCAATGAATGCAATTAATCTATCTTTTTTATTTTTATTTTCTATGCAATGATATGATGAAAACTGATATGAATCTATGCTATGTAAAAACTGATATGCTATGATATGCTAAATGATCTAAAAAATGAAAACTAATATGATATGAAAACTATGCAATGTTGATCTCACAAAGTTTGGATTCGCAAAGATGATTCTTCAGTCTCCAATTCAGCAACATGATTATGCAATTCTTGTGGATGATTTGTGAAGAGCTGAGCCTTGATTTTATAGAAATCCATGGCTTTGAGGATGCATGAAAGAAAGCCATAAATCACTCAAATAATTCAGTTAATAAGCCATAATTAACTCACAAAAACATGCAAAAGTAGAGTTGAACTCAAAATAGAGTTTTTTATTTAATTGATAATTGGTAGTTGTCTGCTTTTCTGATTGTGCATGTGTTATTTATGAATTAATTTAATAATAAAGTGATTTATTTCCAACTTAACTGATTTTGAAAAATAAACAATTGATTTATGGGTTAATCAATTATTTTTCAAACTCTTATTCAAAAACAATATTATTAAAAATTTGCAACTTGCTTTAATTAATTAAATAAAAATTTAATCAATTATTCATAGGATTTTGGATTTATTGTCAAAATTAAATAATACAATTTAGGAATAAATAGAATTAACCTCAATTAAACAATTAAATGGCAGAATTAAATCTAATTAATTAAATATTTAGAATATTCAATTAATCACACTTTAGGATAAATTGGATTTATTGCCAAATAATCATTAAATTAAGGATAATTATGATGAATAGGAATATTACTAGGAATATTCCCCAATGCAAAATTTAGGATAATCAATTAGGATTTGATGATGTGCAAATGTGCCTTAGGTTAGGACTTTTGTATCGATTTCATTCGATATGTTGATATAGGAGGTTAATGAACCTATAACCCATTTTTGGGATATTACATTTTTCCCCTCTTTGAATTGCTATGCGAAGCAGAGTGGTTCAAAGACAGTCTGTGTTTGATAAAGATATGAAACTGATTCAGAAGATATGATGATATTAGGTCCTGAATGACCAAAGATAATGTTCACTATAACAGTGATGAACCAATGATTATGAAAGAGTGTCAAAACACTTGATTTCAAACCTTATGATTACGAAGAAGTGAGTGACCGATTCTAGACCCGATTGTCCTTAGAAGAATCACATTGGTATCACATCTGAACCCTTCAGTTATCGAAGAACCAAGGAAATAACACTAATGAACCGATGGTTACGAAAAGCTGATATAGTTTACAAGATTAGGAGAATATCAAATTGATATGGATCTCGATGAATCTGATATGCCCCAAGCGATGATAGATTTTCCCCGAGCGATGAGGACTTTTGATGAATTAGCAACTAGACGTGGTTGTTGTCTTGATTACTGAAGAAAGATATGATTTCAAATTTAGATTATGGACTTCGAATGATGTGCAATACCATGCCCCCTTTGGGATTAAAATTGAAATCTGACAAGAGAAGTTAGTGTTGAATGTTTTAGAAGCATGCTAATTGATTTGAGAAGTGGGTAAACATGTTCGAGAATGCATTCTGCATCGTTGGGAGGTCCAGAAGACCAAGTTTGACTAGGTTTGACCATGAGTTGACCATGGTGGACCAAGTTGAAATTTCAATAGTTTGATATAAGATAATCAGTTAAGTTGAATACTAGATTTTTGTGATGATTGAAGGTCGATTATGCAAGTAGTAGACTGTCCTAGGTCCAAAAATTTTAAATCATAATTTTGACATAATAAATGATCTCAGATTTTAATTTTGATTTCAAAAATGGATTCAGAACATCGAAATTAGCCAGGGTTGCAATTTTCATGAAAAATGAAGCACCTTTGAAAATTAGGTCAAAAGCTATATAAAGGTCGGAAGGGTCATTTTCAAATCATTTCAACCATTTGACTTTTGAGATCTTGTGGAGCCCCCTGAGCAAGAAAATGGCAGACCAGTGAGAACCAAAGGTACCTGTGAGTTCACATCGATTTGAGTGTAGCCGAAGATATGATAGACCTCGACAGTATGGACATCCGGTATGTGGACCTCTGTGCCCCTCTGAAAATTCAAATTTTTCATGTTTTATAGCATTTTAGACATTTTTCATACGCATTTTCATTTTTGAATTTCGCATGTATGAAAACTCGTACGAGTCCCAACCCAGACTCGTATGACATTCAAATTTTATTTGCTTTGTCATTTCATGACCCACACAATGTCATATGAAGGGGACGCATGAGTCGTATGACATTTCATCAGGTCCCTTGAAACTCGTATGACAAAGTGCCCAGTGTTGTATGACCATGAATTGTTGTATGGGCTATTGTAGAGTGTCGTACGACTTTCGGTGCCAGTCTGGACTGTCGTATGAATAATAGTGAGCTAAAAATTGGTATTTAGGTCAAAATTCTTGCTTTTTTTATTGCTGATGCTGATAGCTGACCTTTTAACCTACCTTCTGAAGTATCAAACTATCCAATTTATGTACTATTAGCCTGTTGTTGAACCCACTTTCTGATAGAATTCCCTATTTTTGTATGATATAGGTCACATATCCAGATGTTCATGTCTAGCATTCACACCTGACAACCCAAAGATTATGTGTCTCTCTTCCTGACCCTATGAGGGTTCATCTTACTGCATGTGGTTTTGAGTATTTGATCCATTTACCCGATATTAGGGTAAACCATGGCCTATTGACTACACTTATCGAGAGATTCCACTCTGAGACACAAATGTTTCATTTACCGACTAGAGAGATCACTGTGACTCTAGAGGATATTTATAAGATACTACACATTCCATTCCATAGCAGTTAGCATCCTGAGTATGTGAGTTCCGGCCAGACAGGTCTTCATGCGTTTAGGCATCTGTTCGGAGATGACACACAGTTGACGGGGTCCATTTCCTGGGAGACCCTTATACAAAGATATGGTCAGACACACTACTTAGAGTGCATTATTGTTGGGATGATTGGTGAGCTCATCATGTCAGGCCATCAGTAGAACAGTTTCTTGATGGGATGGGCCCCGATGGTAGCACTGCTTATGGCAATCCCCACTAAGCTTTCTTGGGGTTAGTGTCTTTTGGCACATATGTTTTCAGAGATGAACGAGGTTGTGTATCAAGATTGCAAGAGTTTCACTTCTGGAGCTCTTGTGTTATAGATATGGGCCTAGGAGCATATCCTAGTTTTGAGACCAATTTTTCAGACACAGTGTCAGCCACAAGAGCTAGTGATATACACATGTTGGTTATGTCACATAGGTCCGCATGGGCCATACTGAGTATTTTAGAGGATGCTTGGATGATATGACTTTTGTGCATTGGAGACCATAGGATATGGCATTGATTGCCCCCAAGTTTTAAGCAATGATAGGATACAGACACTTGAACTAATTGGTGTACAAACCGACTTATTGAAAATTGGAAATGCTGAAACAAACTGAGAGATATGTACAAACTAAAGCAAGACTGAAAGCTAGGAAAGACCAAGATTGCACTGATAGATGGAGCATTTTGAAAGAAGTGACACTCATTTGCCGAGTTTTCACCATCTTGGTAGAGATCCTATTTTTGCTACCAAGGTGCCTGTTTCCAGGTTTTCACCAAGGCACTTTTTTTTTTTTCATTTTTTATATTTTTCATTTTTCAAATTTTTTTTGGAAGAAGGCAAGCTTTTTTAGATAGTGCTCCTTAAAAGGATAAACCATGATATGCCAAGGATTCAAAATGATATGCTCAAAGATGTTGATAGAGAAAGGGAGATGGAAGAGAAAATGGAGGATAAGTATTTATGTAAAGCGAGTGAGGTTGGAAGATAGGAGGAATAGGCAAATGAGGAAAAAAGATATAAGGTAGAAGGATAATGAATGGAAGGATTGTGAAAGGGTAGATGGAAAGGAAGGCAAGATCAACATCAACACACACCTTGAAGGGTGGCAAGAGGATGGAGGAAACGTGAATGAAGGAATACGTGAAGGAATACATGAAGGAATATGGCGAATGGATAGCAGAGGTTGTGGTTTAGGCATATGGAATGAAAGAATATTTTTGGAAGAAGATGAAGTGGAAGCCTTTGGAAGCTTGAATGTCAACTTCACTTTTTGCTCAACACTAGACTCTTTCAAGAGACACTTTGGAATCCATATAGCCGTAGGCTTTTCATTTTTTTTTGATGATCTAGAGAGAATATCTTTAATGATGAATTTTGGAATCCATACTTGTCTTGTAGTTTTTTTCTTAGATATCTCTTTTGAATTTATGCTTCCATGTCAGTTAGAGGAGACATGGTGATCTTCTTTTTTTGATGGATTCTTGTATTGCTTCTTTTTCTTGCATTAAACATTCAAGTTACTTCCAAAAGACTTGGGACTTGTGGAAGAAGGAAGAGGATATGACTAATTTAGATGGGTGGGTGGATGAAAAGGATTCAAGGGTGTGTATCTATGTTGATCTTGAGGAAAGATGGGAGATGGAGGGATGTAAAGACCCAAGATGGATGGTGAATTAGGAGAGTTAGGAGGGGAAAGTGAAGGGACATAAGGACCCAAGATGGAAGGTAGATGTGAAGCCCTTAGTATTGGTGGAGGAGGTCCAAGGATGGACGTGGAAAATGCAAAAGGATAATCAATAAGTTCATCATCATCTATGTGACAACCAAGGACATCGGCATCTTTAGAGTGAGCATTAGGATTTTCAATAGAATCGTGAACATCTTGAATAGGAGCAACTTCTTTGATAGGATTGTTTAGAGCTTGCAAAGACTTAGAAAGAGTAGAAAGTGGAAACGAATATGAAGTGGTAGAATAAGAAGATGGAAGACTTTGATCTTGAAAAGGATCTTTGGATAGCATAAGCACATAATTTTTCTCTTGATTTTCAATAGGCTTAACATTGGAAGTAACAACACCATTTTTACCAACCTTAATGGAAGTATCATCTTTGGAAATTGGAAGTGGGGTAAGGTTATTTTGATTGTCAATAAGCTCAATGGTGTAGGTAGTAGCTTGATCTTGCTTAGGAAAAGACTTAAGACATGGTGGAATGAATGAGAAAGGGGGTGCATGATCAAAAGAACCATGAAATGGATAAGATACATCATGAAAAAGATTGGATGAGGTTATGTGCAAGATCATGAGGGGCCAAACTATGTCCTTAAGTGGCAATGAAAAATCAGCAAATCAGGGTTAGTCAACTTGACGTGAAAATTTCAACTAGCTATGAACCTAATATCAAAAAGTTGTAAGAATAGAATCTATAGAAAATTGAATGTAGTTTCTAAACTATGAGGTATTTTTTGAGAAAAAGTTAGTATGATTGGTGAAAAGTATAGATTTCAACGCAGCAGTAAAAAAATTCAAGAAAAAAATAAGTAGGTGTATGTCTAACCACCTTAATCATAATAAAATGATAATATTTTATTATAAGATTTTATATATAAGTAGTAGACTCATGCCCAGATGTGACGCATATTTTTTTGTAATTTTATTCCAAAAAAATAATTAATTATGAATTTTTTGCTACAACATTTTCAAAATTAAAAAAATCTCGTGTCTGACCACCTTAACTCATTCAAAACTTTACAAAATTCAAATTTTATTTATTTTTCTTTATAGTAGGTGAAGCATAGAATGTGACACATTTTTCAGATTTCAAAAATGTTATACCATCTAAAAGTTATTGTCATTTTTCAATCAATATATAAATCAGCATTTTAGAGGTAGTTCAATTAGAAAATAACTAATAATTACTTACTGAATTCAAAATTTGACAACAATTATATCGATAGAAAGTTGATAATCTTCTTAAGATACCCTTTTGATTTTATCAAATTTGGATGAAAAAAAAATTGTCAGCTACATTGTCAAATTTTTGAACTGACATCGCCACTTTTTGGCCCCTCATGATCTTGCACATACCCATGACATGGAGGATTCTTGATCTTCATCTTTCTTTATTTTATTTTCTTTTATCATTTTTAGAGTCCTCTTGACATGGAGCCCCTTCTAAGGACAAGGAAGCATGTTGGAATTGTATGGAAGACTTTGGAAGAGATGGTGGAGGACTAACTAAAGTAGGCATTATAGTGTATAAAGGCTTAGGCTCTTTGGGTTTAGCATTATTTAAAGTATTTGCAGCCAAGTGAAGGTTAGCTTGACTTTCTTTCAGGGGTAGCCCTAGAGGATAACTATAGGGAATCGTATGAAAAGTATCAGGGCTTGTGTCGAATGAAGGTTCTGTGAAAAATTTGAAAGACTCGGAAGCTTTAAGAAATGTACAGGTATTGGAGGAAGTAGGGGATGGAAGGGAACCATCACAACACAAAAGTCCAACATTAACATGATCTTGCTTGAGAGTGTAATCTTTATTTTTAGTGTAAGAGTTCTTAGAGGAGAGATTCTTATAGTATTTCCTTTTGTAATGAGCACAAAAAGCTTTCTCTTCCTCAAGTGAAGTAGACTTGTCATCTAGGTATTGTTCACAGAAGTCATCAAAGTCTCTTTCAAAATCAGAATCATATGGATCACCCTCACGATCTATCCAATGTGATGGCCCATTTGTAGTAAGCAGGAACACACGAAGAGGAGGATTCTTAGGAACAAAGGTGTCATAGGTATCATTACATTGTCTATCATCATAGTCATCATAGTCTTCAAAGATGGGCATGTCACTCTCTGTGGAAGAGGTATCATAAGGATTATCACATTGCTCATATTCTGTCCGAGGGCATGGTGACATGTACAAGTCTTTATCAAATGGAAAAGGGCATAAAGCTTCCATGGAGAACTCTTTAGGTTCCTTTTCTTTCTCAAGTTTGTTAAGCTTGACTTGCATAGCATGCATCTATTTCATCATAGTGGTGATTAGAGTTTCTTCCTGGGTAAAAGCACAAAGCTGTGTCACGTTTCAGGACAACTTATCAGCACAACTGAATTTGAGTATTTATAACTAAAATTATTTTTTATCAAACATATGGTCTAGCTAGATTCATTCTAGCTAAGTTAGATAAGTTCTTCACCTTTTCCAATTGGAAATATCTATTAAATGCATGTTTTATAACAATTACTAAAGAAATAAAATTATTTCAGAAAAATGATGTTTCAATAACTCTCACTATTTTTAATGATATTTTTTTACAAATATAAAAATACCCTTTTTTAGAGCACAGAGTCAAGATTATCATTATATAATTTTTATAGTATTTTAAGTAGATCTAATATATTATAATTTCAAAATACTGCAAGTAGGTATTTTAACATTCGAGAACAAGATACTTCAAAAATAGAAAAAATAGTAAAGCTTATCAAAAAAATTGAAAATTTGTATTTAACACTAGAGGAGAGTTATCTTTAAGAGTGTGTAATTTATTTTCTGAATGGTGTAGATTTGATAGGGGAAATTTGACATGAGATGAAAACTATCGATTTTAGGTATGTTCGACTTTGAGTAGTTATAACAGAGAAAATATAAAATGAAAACTAATTTTTCTTCTTTTCTGCACTAGTTGTACATTTTATCTATGACATATTTTGAAATCAAAGGAAAAAAAAATTATTTGCATATACTTTTTTGGTGCGGACAAGACCTTCATTTTTCAGCATTTTTCAGCAAGTAAAAAAGGGACTTAAAAAATTTAAAAACTATGTGAATTCTTGTTCAAAAAAAATTAAAAAAATTATAGGCATAAACTTCATCCACTTTTACACATTTCATTAGTTTACATCATCTCCAAATTTTAAACATAAATGTCATTTTTATGTCGTTAAAGTTAAAAATTTTGTGTTTTGTTGACCTTTTCCTTTATAAAAGTGTGACACAGCTTTGTACTTTTACCCTCCTCATGTGTACTGATTCTTTGAGACATGTTAGGAGTTTTAGGACTCCTTGGAATAGATTGATGTAGAGTTTGTTGATTGACTCCTTGAATTGATGGAGGGGGAATGTAACCAGTTTTTAATCGAAAGTTGCCAAGACCGTCGTCTTCGTGAAGACCAGAATTGTAGAGTTGTGTTAGTCCATTTTCCAGTCATTACAAAATCTTGTAAAATTGGCCTCTCCCCTGCATGATTTTGTTAAGTGTCCTACCCCATGCTCTTCAGTGTTGTCGCCTTGCTTCAGCCCATGTCGTGTCTCCTAATGTGCAAAACCTAGAAAGATTTTCAATTACTAAGGTCCATGGGAAACAAACTTAATAATTTGCCACAGTGTCGAAAACATGCTATGTTTTCAAAAACCAATGTTGTTTTTGACCATTTTGGCCTACATAAAAACCCTCGATGTTTTCGGCTTCCTGGTTTACTTTGTGTCATGTTGAAAACTTTGTGTGTTTTCGACCTTGCATGTCTTCTTTTCTGTCGGCTCTCCTTGTTCTTTGTCTTAAGTGCGTAGGTGCGATGATGTGGGGCCAAAGGGAGGAGATCAACGGTTGGCGTGTGATCGCATGGAATATTCTTTCCCCATGCAATCATGCGCCTACCGTCGATTTTGTTTGTTCTAGCGTTGCTTCCATTTGGTGGGCCCGGTGTCAGAGGGGGGACAGATGGCATGTTCTTATTGGCTATTGCATGGCTGCATGTCAGACTTTTCTGACATGCGATCATGCGACAGCTTGCCATTTGTCCGCGTGGGTCCCAGTTATTCACAGTTGCTGGCTTCTTTAGCAGTGGTCCCGGAGGTGGACATGTGGCAGTTTGTGATTGGCTGTCGCATGGTTGCATAGCCCAATTTTTGGCTATGTGATCATGTGACTGCTTGCCACGTGTCCCTAGGGCCCATCGGCAGAGTGGTGCTGGTTGCAGTCAGTTAGTGGATGCGGTGATGGTTGTGGTGGGGATGATGTGGCAGCTTTGGGTTGGTTGTCACATGATCGCATAGCCTAGTTTTTGGCTATGCGATCATGCAACTGGTCGACATGTGTCCATGGCGGTTGTGGTACCCCTCACGTTTGTGAAGTTGTGCGGTGGCGGTTATGCGCGGCAAGGTAGCAGCCTGCAGGTGGTCGCATGTTCGCATAGCCCATCTTCAGGCTATGCGATCATGTGATAGAACACCATGTGTCCCTGCGGCCTGTCTGCAGCTATTTGGTGGGCTTGATGGTGGGTGGTGTCGTGGTGGTCTCCGATTTGACGGCTGGTGGGATATAAAGGTTTGAACGCGGGCCTGGGCTGGGGATTTTCGATGGTAACAACTCAGTCGGTAGGTTGCATGTTTACAGCTTGTCACATGTTCACATAAACCAGTTTCCCGGCTTGCAAACAAGCGAAAAACTCTATTGTGGCAGCGGTCTGGCATTGCCAGTTAAGAGAAGGCAAGTGGATAGCGGGTGTCACATGTTTTCATAGCTCATTTTTGGGTTATGCGATCATGCGACCAAGCATAAATTTGAACCGGTTCCCTATGGCGGTGAGTGATGTGACTGCGCAGTTGTGCGACTGGGGAAAATGGTTAAAGGACTTAAAGCCCGCAAAGTGTTGGTGATCATTTGAACTTGCTGAAAGTCTTTTGCAATGGGCGTTAACAAAATTGAATGCTTTGGTGGCCAGATTTGATTGGTTTGGTGGCGCTTGTTGCTATGGATTGACCCCTGTCATGTCTTTGTTTATTCCTCGGTGGGGTTAGGTGATTTTTAATTTCAAATGATCGTATGCTTGCATTGTAACCCTGGTATAAAGGGATTTCTGTGATCATTTGGCAGCATTGGGAGTTAGATTTTAAAACTTTTCTATTGTGAGTCTTCTACCAGTCTGAATTGTAATGTCCTGTCTTGATTTTTAGGCAATTTGCAAGAAAGTCACAGGTCTAAGCTGGGTTTGCAAGCAGGTTTCCTTTGGATGGATTGTACACACTCAAGGTTCTTTATACTTAATGCAGGCACTTGATTCTCATCTCTCCCTTGTGTCAACGTAGATGAATTTTGAACTTTCCAATTCACTGCATAACAATTTATGTATAGGTTTTCAGTCTTGAGCTCTAATCCAGGATTAGATTAAATGATGCTTTAGATGGGACCTAAATTATCTCTTGTCTATGTAGGGATATTCTATAAGTAGTAGAGGAGATTGTAAATGTGTTTATGGCTTTGAATCTCAGGTATATTTCTGGTGTGTGTGTGTAGTCTATCTAAGAAAGCTTGCCTAATGGATGAGGCACTAGCCTAGATAAGTAGTTCTTTGCTGACATGTCCTGATTGGTTGTTATGATTCAAACACATAAATTAAGAACCATTCTTTAAGTTTTCAGCATTTGGTTGTCTTTGGTTCTACCCTATAGCAATGGAGAGTCAATGAGTGTGTGGTTAACATTCAGTACTTTCTTGCTATCCATTTATCTGTTATTCAAACCTAGTTCTTGGTTTATGAAGAGTATTTTATACTAGGTTAGGTGCACCCACCTTGGTTTTCCAGAGCCAGAAGCAGAAGAGGGCAGTGTTGTCCCTAGAGTTGGTCCAATTATCCTAAGACCTCATTACATTTTGGAGCTAACCACCCCTAAAATCAATCTGAGGGTATACTGGCATCCTATTAGAGCATAAGCATCATTTTGGACACCCACAAGATGGCGACTCTATTGGGGAAGTGTTATGCATGTTCATCTTAACCAGTAGGTCATCATTGGAAAAAATAGGGTTGTTCTTGTCCCTTGTCTCTCTAACTTATTGGAGCATTTTCTAGAGTGAAAAAACTACATTGTAATATTCCCAATACACTTGGGTGGCAACTCAAACATCTCTGAAGCAGTACTAGTTAGTGATTTGTTTTGCAAAGATGAGTTATAGAGGTTCCAAATCTCGGAGAAAGAAGCCTCTTGAAGATATAATGGAAGAAGGCATTCCAGGGACTTCTGGGCCTAGTCAGACAAGGGGAGGAAAGAAGAGAAGAGGTGTTTCTCACACTTGGAGAAACAAGAAAGATACCAGACAAGAAATCCAAGCCAGGCCTACTCAGGAAGAAAATAATTTAGAGTATGAAGAGGCTGTTGACTTGGGATTGAATCAGTATGAAGATGAAACTCAAGTGGGAGATGATGAGTTAGACACCACACTCCCTGAATCAGAAGAGATCTTTGAAGAGGTCTATGAACTAGAAAGAAGAGTTCAAGAACAACTTGCCATTAGGCAGCAAAGAGAAAAGTATAAAGAGGATAAAGTATGACAAGCCATGATAAGGGATGATCAGCTAAAGAGGCAGTTACTGGATTTGGAGGCAATTAATTTTGTCCTAGAGCCTGAGAGATTAGAGGAACAACCTATTATGCAAAGGACACATGAGGAAACTAGGCCAAAGGATAAAGGAAAATAGAAGGCCATTGGAGTTCAGATCAATGAACAAGTTGTTGTTGATAGAACATCAGATCCAAGACAGATTAGATTTAGATTTGGAGATAGCTAGAAGGAAGAAAGAAATATTGGATAAAGAACTGGAGAAAGCAAAGTTGGAGGCTTCTGCTGCAGAAATTAGAAAGAAGATAGATTTTCTCAGGCATGCTTCAGGATCTTCAAATGTTGCTGCTTCCTTTTTAGGACAAGGTGGAAATCATGGTAACAATGCAGCTCAA
Organism: Chamaecyparis obtusa; assembly: GCA_027943335.1. Lineage (NCBI taxonomy): Eukaryota > Viridiplantae > Streptophyta > Pinopsida > Cupressales > Cupressaceae > Chamaecyparis > Chamaecyparis obtusa. The sequence goes on from BSBK01012770.1 coordinate 82,904, forward strand.
GAAAATGGTGTGCCGGGTGTTGCTAGGGTTCCTGATGGTTCAAACATAAGGACATCTACATCGCAAGGAATGGATCCACTGCATGGAGCTCCTATTCATGAAAGGTACAAACAACTTACCTTCTTTGGTATTCCTAGCTATCCTAATGTAATTCCTGATGAAATTAGAAAGAAGCTTCCTAAATTTACTAGAAATAATGTCGTCACGTGTGAAGAACATCTAAAAAATTTCATAGACGTAATAGATGATTATAATGTAGAGCTTGATGATGTTATAATGAAGCTATTTGTGCAATCCCTAATTGAGGATGCTAGGGATTTGTTTAGAGGGTTACCCCATGCTAGTATAGGGTCATGGAATGGATTTAAAAACTATTTTAAGGAACATTATGGTGATAAGACTAATGAGGGTTTTATCCTGAATGAATTCAATAATATAAAGAAAAATCAGAATGAAGAGGTCCTTGAATTTAACATAAGGTTCCAAAAGGCCATGCATAGGCTCTTACAGGTTATCAGATTAGATGACAGGGTATGTCTTGTGACATACTTGAATGCCTTTGATGCAAAGATGGGATATCTCTTGAGAGATAAGAACCCTAGAAGTCTTGGGGAGGCTTACAAATTGGCTATCAACATAGAGAGCAATAGAAGAATATCAGGAAAGATAGGAAGAAGAGATGATTACAGGCCTCAAATGCAGAGTAAGAAAGAAATGGGAAGGTTTGCTGACTCTAAACCCAAAGAGGATAACAATCTAAAATAGATTTTAAAGGCTTTGGAAGGTTTAAAGCCTAGAGAAAAGGGAAACAATAGGGTTGTGACTATGGAGAGGTCAGCTCCAAACAACTTTAACAAACAGCCAAGGATGTAGAATTATCCTTACAACACTCAATGGAAAGATGGCAAGCCCATTTTCCCAACCAAGTAAGAAAGGCCTGATGGAAGGATCCCTGATCCTTTGCAGAGAAATTCAGTGAATTTAGCTGATGAGGTTCCATGGTGTGTCATTTGTCAATCTCCTCATAGTCCAAAGCATTGTGTCATTGCTTTGAATTTACCAGATAATCAAAAGGGTGAGGAGCAATATGATAAGGAAGGATGTGGTATGACTTCTTCACATGTGTGGGATGAAGCTGACTTTACTAATGATGAAGAAGAAGAGTTTGATGATGTTGGATGTGGTGCAGTGAGGGGTGAGGAGCAAGTTTCTTTAAGAAGACCATTAGATGAAGAAATTGCTCAAATCACTGCAGACATGGTCACTCAAGCTAGAAGCAATTACAATTTGAGAAATAGGACAGTTGGAAATGCAACTGGTAAACCAGGTAGTATGTTCATCAAGAGGACAGAAAATAGTGCTCAACAACATGAAGAAAAGGGCAAAGGTGCTTGTGTTGCTGACCAAGTGAAGGTAAAAAAGAAAATTATGCCTGTTACAGCACCTAGGAACAAAGCAAAGACATTAGATGTGGTTGTTCCTGCCTTTTAGAGGGGGGAGGAATCCTCTCTCAAAGACAAATTTGAGTCCACAAAAGATAAGGTTGTCATTGTTTTTGAAGAAGACATGAATAGCTAGAAGTATGTTCCAATAGATATGTCTAAGTTGCTTTCACAGATCACTGTCAAGGTTCCACTTTTGGAAATGATGAGAATAGAAGAACACAAGGTCAAGGCCTTAAATTGGGTAAATGGTGTTTCTTCTGTAGGAATCCAAGAATTGAGTAGAAATGACAAGCATGTGGCTTCCTTGGAAGACACACCTGATAGTAAGAGTGAAGAAATTGTTTCTAAGATCCCTCAAATCTTCTTGGATACAAATCTTGTAAACAATGCAGTAGGGACAGTTGATCCTTTCTTTTTGTCCCTTGAGATTGATGGTAAAATATTGAAGAATTGCATGATTGATTCAGGAGCATCAAACACTGTCATGCCTGTAGAGATCATGAAATCATTAGGACTGAAGGTTGATACACCTCATGGGAGATGCCAAGCTATGGACTCAAGAGAAGCATCAGTTATTGGTACCATTAAGGCTTTGCCTTATAAATTAGCTGCATTTCCTAACAAACAGTTGACTATGAGTGTTCTTGTAGTTGACATTCCTCCTCAATATGGAATGTTGTTATCTAGAAAGTAGAGTGCCTCTATGGGAGGAAGTATTCAATGTGACTTGTCCTTTGCCACTTTTGACATTGAAGGAGAGAATGTGAAGGTGTCAAGGGAAGCTAGAACCCCACATATGATTAAGGAGAATGAAAAGGATAGCATGAATTGTTTTGTTGACACTGACATTGGCTCATTCCAACTTCAGAGGAAAGAGATGCAAGAAAAGGTTAGGCCTATCCTTTTGGCCGATGATGAGAGTAACATGGTAGAGGGTAATGTACTATGGACATTATATTTTGATGGAGCAAATTCTAAGGAAGGTGCTAGAGTAGGAGTGTTATTAATATCCCCAAGTGGTAAGACTTTTAAGTTTTCTTTCACTCTCTTGTTTTCTTGCACACACAATGTTGCTGAATATGAAGCCCTATTGTTTGGTTTGAGACAAGCATCAAAACATGGGATCAAACATCTTAGGGTAATTGGTGACTCTTAGTTAATAGTTTCTCAGATTAGATCAAAATATGCATCTAAGAATCAAAGGCTGAAACAATATAGGAATGATGTATGGGATGAAATCGAATGTTTCAGTGCCTTTGGTATTGATTGGGTGGATAGAAGCCAGAACAGGATGGCGGATTTACTAGCAAACATAGCCTTAAGGCCAGAGGATATTACCTTTGCAGGGATATCCAAAATTGAGTGTAAGTCTAGGCCTTCTATCCCAGATAATATTGAGAGTTGGCAAGTATTTTCTGATGATCAGGACATTTTGAGGTTCTTGCAGTGTGAGTCTCACTTTGATGGTTAGGAAATGGACTTCAGCACCTATGTAGACAACAAAGATGGAAAAGAGAGTGTCCTTGGGAGGGAGGTACTGCAATTGAAGTCAAATAGGATCCCTAGGGGATTGTTTTCTCTTGAAAGGTCATTTGATAGTAAAGAGAGGGGTTGTGTTGCTAGACTTGCTTATAGGGTAAGTGATTTGGAGGAGGTGAATCTAGGGACAAGCCAAGAACCAAAGAACATTTACATAGGTAAATGTTTATCTCAAAGAACTAGAAGAAATCTGATTGATCTTCTCAAAAAATTCAGACATGTCTTTGCATGGTCTTATGAAGATTTGAAGGCATATAGAGAAGATCTCTTTCAACATGAGATACCATTAAAGGAAGGAACTAAACCTTTTAGGCAGAAATTAAGGCCTGTGAACCCTACTTTGGCACAGAAAATGCAAGATGAACTTAAAAAGATGATGGATGCTAGCATTATAAAGCCTGTCAGACATTCTGCTTGGGTGTCAAATTTGGTTCCAGTCAGAAAAAAGAATGGTGACATTAGGCTGTGTGTTGATTTTAGAAATCTGAATGTCAATTCTTTGAAAGACAACTATGGTCTCCCTAATATGGAAAATATGCTGCAGAGAGTCACAAGGTCAGAGCTAATGTCCATGATGGATGGTTTTTTTTGGGTATAATCAAGTCATGGTCAAGGAGTCAAAACAATTCAAGACTGCATTCACCACTCCTTAGGGAACATATGTGTATGTTAGGATGCCTTTTGGCTTGACAAATCTAGGAGCTACCTTTCAAAGAGCTATGGATGTGGCCTTTGCAGATTTCATAAACAAGTTCCTAGTAGTGTATCAGGATGATCTCACGGCATATTCAGAGAAGGAGGATCAACACTGTGAGCATCTTGAAAAGATTTTTATTAGAGCTCTGGAATATGGGATTTCTTTGAATCCAAAGAAGTGTTCTTTTGGTGTTATAGAAGGCAAGCTCTTAGGACATATTGTGTCCAAGGATGGAGTGAGAATTGATCTTGAAAGGGTTATGGAAATAAACAAGATTTCACCACCAAGAAATGTTAAAGGAATGCAGTCTTTCTTTGGGCGGGTAAATTTTCTAAGAAGATTTGTTACAAATTTTGCAGAAATTTGTATTCCCATCTCTAGAATGTTGAAAAAAGATGCAAAGGTAGAATGGAATGGAGAAGCAAATGAATCTTTCAAAAGTATCAAAAAGGCCATTAAAGATGCCCCTATTTTGAGGACCCCTGATTATGGTAAGCCCATGCAGATTTTCTCTTTTGCTTCTTATCATACGGTTGCAGCAGTCTTATTACAAAAGAATTTAGATGGATATGAGAAACCTATATTTTTTTTTAGCAAGTCATTACATACATTGGAATTGAAATATGACATCACTGAAAAATAGGCTTATGCCTTAGTCAAAGCAGTCAAGGCTTTTAGGTGTTATCTTGTGGGAGCTAAGGTGGTTGCTTATGTCCCTAGTGCTTCTATTAAAGATATATTGGTGCAACAAGAGGTATCAGGAAAAAGATGTAAATGGATCAACAGGATCCAATAATTTAATATTGATATTCAGATTACAAAATTGGTGAGAGGCCTAGGCCTTGCAAAGTTGATGGCACAAAGTAATCTGATTGCTAATCATGTGAATATGGTAGAGGAGGAAGAGAGGCCATATATTTGTGATATGGATTACTATGATTGGTATAAACATGTCATCAATTACTTGCAAAAATTGTTTCTTCCCCCTGACATGAGTGAAAATAAGAAAAGGACTATCAGGCTACAATCTATGAGATATGTCATTATTCATGGTGAGTTGTGGTGGAGAAGCAATGAAGGAGTATTTCTAAAATGTGTGGACCATGAGAGATCTAAGACTCTATTGGAAGAAATGCATCAAGGTGTGTGTGGAGGACACTATATGGAAAAGACCACAGCCCACAAGATTCTTAGGTCTGGATTTTGGTGGCTTACAGTTTTTAAGGACACACATTAGTTTGTGAAGAAATGTGATGCATGCCAGAGGTTTGCAGGACAGTTGAAATTTAGTGGCAATTTTCCACTTAGGCTTGTCTCAGTTCAGTCTCCTTTCCAGTAGTGGGGTATTGATTTCATTGGTGAAATTCCAAACAAGTCTAGTGGTGGGCATTCCTACATATTAGTGGCAACAGAGTATTTCACTAAATGGGTTGAAGCTATTCCCACTAGGAGGGCCACTACTAAAGTTGTTATTGATTTCATGATGCAGAATATTCTCACTAGGTTTGGATGTCCAGAAAAAATAGTGGTAAACAATGCGATGTGTTTTAGATCTCAGGAGTTTGATGATTTTTGTAAGAATTATGGGATACACATTTCATTTTCTTCCCCATATCATCCACAAGGAAATGGCCAGGCTGAGTCCAATAATAAAAGCCTTATCAAGATTCTCAAAAGGGTGTTGGATAGAAATAAGAAAGCATGGGACTCAAAGTTATGGTGGGCATTGTGGGCTGACAGAGTGACCATCAAGAAAGCCATAGGTTGTGCCCCATTTGACCTGGTATATGGGATAAGTGCTAGATTACCTCAGAACAATTTGTTGCAAATGTACAGGTTCATCCAAGCATATGAGGAAGACTTAGATGATGAAATGAGACTAAGGATGGATGAGCTAATCTAGTTAGAGGAAGTAAGGAGGGATGCACATGAGAAAAATGAAAATTTGCAGTGATAGTGTTAAAAAAATTTTGATAAGAGAGCAACTCAGAGGATTTTTGAAATTAATGATCTGGTCTTGATGTGGAATGCAAGGCTGGAGGATAAGGGAAAGCATGGAAAATTTGATCCTATTTGGTTGGGCCCTTATCTGATTGAGAGCAAGTGGGGAACAGATTCATATATTCTGAAAGATCTAACTGGTGGCACTTTGGAATTGCCTGTTCATGGACAATTCCTAAAGTTTTACTTCTCTTGAAGTATCTTTTACCATGAGCAGTAGTTAGGATTCTTCCCTAGGTTTCTTAGGGTTGTTTTTGGTTCGAAATTTTGTGGTTTTCTCTTCCAGTAGATTCTATTTTCTCATTGTATCTATAGGAGATACATGTCCCCAGAAAGAGCCACTATTAGTTCATTTTCCAGTCATTGCAAAATCTTGTAAAATTGGCCTCTCCCCTGCATGATTTTGTTAAGTGTCCTATCCAGTGATCTTTAGTGTTGTTGCCTTGCTTCAGCCCATGTCACGTCTCCTAATGTGCAAAATATAGAAAGATTTTCAATTTCTAAGGTCCGTGGGAAACAAACTTTATAATCTACCACAGTGTCGAAAACATGCTGTGTTTTCCAAAACCCATGTTGTTTTCGACCATTTTGGCCTGCATAAAAACCCTTGATGTTTTCGGCTTCCTATTTTACTTTGTGTCATGTTGAAAACTTTGTGTGTTTTTGATCTTTCACCAAAAACCCTATGTGTTTTCGACCTTGCATGTCTTCTTTTCTGCCGGCTCTCCTTGTTCTTTGTCTTAAGTGTGCAGGTGCGATGATGTGGGGCCAGAGGAGGAGATCAATGGTCGGCATGTGATCGCATAGAATATTCTTTCCCCATGCGATCATGCACCTACTGTCAATTTTGTCTATTCCAGTGCTGCTTTCATTTGGTGGGCCCGGTGTCAGAGGGGGACAGATGGGACATTCTTATTGGCTGTCACATGGCCATATGTTAGACTTTTCTAACATGTGATCATGCGACTGCTTGCCATCTGTCCGTGTGGGTCCCGATTATTCACAGTTGGTGGCTTCTTTGGCAGTGGTCCCAGAGGTGGACATGTGGCAGCTTGTGATTGATTGTCGAATGGTCGCATAGCCTAGTTTTTGACTATGTGATCATGCGACCGCTTGCCACGTGTCCCTGGGGCCCATCGGCAGAGTGGTGCTGGTTGCAGTTAGTTAGCGGATGCGGTGACGGTTGCGGTGGCGATGATGTGGCAGCTTTGGGTTGGCTATCGTATGATCACATAGCCCAGTTTTTGGCTATGCAATCATGCGACTGGTCGACATGTGTCCATGGCAGTTGCGGTACCCCTCACGTTTGCGGAGTTGTGCGGTGGCGGTTATGCGAGGCAAGGTAGCGGCCTGCGGGTGGTCGCATGTTCGCATAGCTCATCTTCGGGCTATGTGATCATGCAAAAAGGCGCCATGTGTCCCTGGGGCCCATTTGTAGCTATTTGGTGGGCTTGGTGGTGGGTGGTGTCGTGGTGGTCTCTGATTTGATGGCTAGCGGGATGTAAAGGTTTGAATGTGGGCTCGGGCTAGGGATTTTCAGTGCTAACAAGCCAATCGGCAAGTTGCATGTTTACGGCTTCTCGCATGTTCACGTAAGCCAGTTTCCCAGCTTGCAAACATGTGACAAACCCTATTATGGAAGCGGTCTGGTGTCAACAGTTAAGAGAAGGCAAGTGGATAGTGGGTGTCACATGTTTGCATAGCCCATTTCTGGGTTATGCGATCATGCTACCAAGCATAAATTTGAATCGGTTCCATGTGGCGGTGAGTGATGTGACTGCGCAGTTGCGCGACTGGGGCAAATGGTTAAAGGACTTAAAGCCCGTGAAATGTTGGTGACCATTTGAACTTGCTAAAAGTCTTTTGCAACAGGGGGTAACAAAATTGAATGCTTTGGTGGCTAGATTTGACTGGTTTGGTGGTGCTTGTTGCTGTGGCTTGACCCCTGTCATGTCTTTGTTTATTCCTCGGTGGGGTTAGGTGATTTTGAATTTCAAATGATCATATGCTTGCATTGTAACCCTGGTATAAAGGGATTTTTGTGATCATTTGGTAGCATTGGGAGTTAGATTTTAAAACTTTTCTGTTGTGAGTCTTCTGCCAGTCTGAATTGTAATGTCCTGTCTTGATTTTTAGGCAATTTGAAAGAAAGTCATAGGTCTAAGCTGAGTTTGCAAGCAGGTTTCCTTTGGATGGATTGTACACACTCAAGGTTCTTTATACTTAATGCAAGCACTTGATTCTCATCTCTCCCTTGTGTCAACATAGATGAATTTTGAACTTTCTAGTTCACTACATAACAATTTATGTATAGGTTTTCGGTCTTGAGCTCTAATCCAAGATTAGATTAAATGATGCTTCAGATGGGACCTAAATTTATCTCTTATCTATGTAGGAATATTCTATAAGTAGTAGAGGAGATTGTAAATGTGTTTATGGCTTTGAATCTCAGGTATATTTATGGTGTGTGTGTGTAGTCTGTCTAAGAAACCTTGCCCAATTGATGAGGCACTAGCCTAGATAAGTAGTTCTTTGCTGACATGTCCTGATTGGTTGTTATGATTCAAACACATAAATTAAGAACCATTCTTTAATTTTTCAGCATTTGGTTGTCTGTGGTTCTACCCTATAGCAATGGAGAGTTAATGAGTCTTTGGTTAACATTCAGTACTTTCTTGCTATCCATTTATCTGTTATTCAAACTTAGTTCTTGGTGTATGAAGAGTATTTTATACTAGGTTAGGTGCACCCACCTTGGTTTTGTAGAGCCAGAAGTAGAAGAGGGCAGTCTTGTCCCTAGAGGTGGTCTAGTTATCCTAAGACCTCATTACATTTTGGAGCTAACCACCCCTAAAATCAATCTGAGGGTATACTGGCAGCCTATTACAGCATAAGTGTCATTTTGGACACCAACAAGTTGCTCAAGAGTTGGACCCCTAATAGTGGTTATAGGTAATGTATGGGATGCTTCTCCAGATTTCTTGTGAGAGGAAGCTCTAGTTTCCACCATTAACCTTGAGTGAAACAAAAGAATAAGATCCAAATAACTAAAGAATGAATTGAATCAACATGATCAGATGACGCAACCTTGTCAAGGTTTGATTGATTTGAAGATTCGATTAGACATGGGTGAAGGATACTGTGCCCTGGATGTATGGGTAGATTTCCCAAAAGATAGTGGACATGAGTTCACAACTCAGTCTATTTTTGAAGATTTGATAGAAGATTGATAGTTATGACAAGGTTTTGACACAAGATGAAAAGGACTCAAATCGATTAAACAGAAAGATGAATCGGATTCAAAAGGACACTTTTGGAAAATAATAGGATTCTCAATAGCTACTACTATGTTCCTGACACAGTGATTTGTTCGACAGGTTCTGGAAATAGGCTGAAAAAGATAAGTATCTGGCAATTCTAACAATTTTCTGACAACTTTAAAAATTTCCAAATGACACTCTGCAGACTCGTACGATAGTGGGTATGCTATGAAATGATAGTTTAAAAGCTCGTATGACAGTTGCAAAACTTGCATGACAGTGGGTATGCTATGAAATGATAGTTGAAAAGCTCATACGACAGTTGCAAAACTCGCACGACAGTTGCTAGCAGGATTTGACTTTTTTGAATTTGACTGGTAGAAAGACTCGTATGACACTGGGTTCCTTACCATACGATAGTTGGGCAGTGATGAAATGACATTTGACAAAAACTCATATGACTTTTTGACCTCGTGAGATGACTTTTGACTCCAAAAAGGAATTTCACTTCAAATTTTGCAAATTTAGGGTTTTCAGTTTCAGATTGTTTGCAAATTGCACTATCCAGATTCGAGGATTGTAATAGATTTGTTTGTTTTCAGTAACCAAATAGATAAACAAGCATGCAAAATAGAAAGCAAGTGATTTCAAGCATGTCTGACAATAATGAACAAGGGTAAAAGCAACCTTGCACATGGACAATCAAGTGATTTTATTCATTCTAATCCTCAGAAGTGCTAATTGTGTATGTTCCAAAAATGTTTTGCAATAATGCACATATACCGTAGAAAATGAAAATTTGGCCTCGCTAGGGTTTTTAGTAATGGTTTGACTCTGCAACTTTTATGATCCAAAGGGGTCAACTCCAATCCCAACGCACCATGGTTTTGACACAGTCTGGGAATTTAATCAATCAGGAGCTGTTAGGGAGATCTGACAACCCAACAATGAACCACACCTATGAAGATTTCTTCCACAAGGACATTTATATAGTGGCTATCACTACCACAGCGAAAATGGCTATTATCACTTGAGGTTCCGTCAACGTGGTTGACCCAATTAAGGGAATGTCCACTACAGTTAACCCTCTCTAAAGGTGACTCACAAGATATACCACATGGAGACTGGTTCCAGATTGAAGGATTTGGGTTTTTGGTACTATTCAAAAAAGGAAGTAGAGCATAATCCCCTAGCCTTTTCACTTTTAACCCAAACAAAGCAAATAGATTAATTTGACACGCTAAGACAAAGATTATCTCAAAAAGATCTATGATGTCAACCCCTTATGATCTATCAATCTCTTTGGAGAGAGAATGCCTCGATCAAAAGTTAAAGACACACGGATCTAGTGGAACATGAGACTCCCTCAGTATCCTCCCCACCTACAAGGGATCCTTCGTTGAGAAGATTTTTGCTGGAAACCCACTCTCTCAAGATCCACAAATAGTGTTCATGGGGCCTAATTACTATGTGTAACAAAGATACTGAAAGTAAACTATGTTCATTTTTATAGCCCAAATGAAGTTTGTGATAGGAAAGCAATAAAAGTCACTCAAGCTAGACACATGAGATGTTCATTTTTAGATCCAAAATTGAAGTCTTATCAGCTGAGAAGATTACCTAAATTCCTCGCAATGCGCTTAGTAGATTTTTACCTATTTTTAGCAATTCTTGCACTTTTTCCAATCAAAACCAGCAGGAGTCAATAAAAAATAGAGAATTTCAATTGTTAATATTAGCCATTAGTTGAAATCTGAAAACCAAATATGACAAACTACCCTGAAAAATGAATCAACAGTTGAAATCTGATGCCGAAACTTGTATGATAGTGGGTCTGTTACTAGACGACAGTCTGAAACTCATACGACAGTGAGTATGCTCCCAGACAACAGTCTAGAAACTCATACGACACTAGGTGTTCTGTGAAACAATAGTTAAACTTTCAAACGATAGTGTGTATAGTACGACATGATCCTTAATCTGATAGACTGTTGTACGATAGTGGGTACAGTACAAAATGACTTTTGTCAAAAATTCGTACGAAGATTGTATGGACAGAAATTAAAACTCATAGTTTTGCATAGAAACCGAGGAGAAAAAGATAGAAATTGATAGAATTGAATTGGAAACCCATTTCAGGGCCCCACGGTGGGCGCCAGAAAGGTGTGTGTGAATTTTGTACCTGATTTGTAGACACAACACTTCAACAAAACATTAGAGGTTAGCAAAAATGAAATCGTGCAATGAATTGAAAGCTAAACTAACCTGGTGATTTACTGCCTTCTAATAGGTGTGAGTATGATGTTCTCAGATTGTTATCAAGATAAGTGACCTTGACAACACCTAAACGAAGGATTTGAATGCAAAATCTAGATATGAATCAATGAATGCAATTAATCTATCTTTTTTATTTTTATTTTCTATGCAATGATATGATGAAAACTGATATGAATCTATGCTATGTAAAAAATGATATGCTATGATATGCTAAATGATCTAACAAATGAAAACTAATATGATATGAAAACTATGCAATGTTGATCTCACAAAGTTTGGATTCGCAAAGATGATTCTTCAGTCTCTAATTCAGCAGCGTGATTATGCAATTCTTGTGGATGATTTGTGAAGCACTGAGCCTTGATTTTATAGAAATCCATGGCTTTGAGGATGCATGAAAGAAAGCCATAAATCACTCAAATAATTCAGCTTGATTTTTGAGTTATTTTTAAATAAAGGATAATTAACTCACAAAAACATGCAAAAGCAGAGTTGAACTCAAAATAGAGTTTTTGATTTAATTGATAATTGGTAGTGTCTTCTTTTCTGATTGTGCATGTTTTATTTATGAATTAATTTAATAATAAAGTGATTTATTTCCAACTTAACTAATTTTGAAAAATAAACAATTGATTTACGGGTTAATCAATTATTTTTCAAACTCTTATTCAAAAACAATATTATTAAAAATTGACAACTTGCTTTAATTAATTAAATAAGAATTTAATCAATTATTCATAGGATTTTGGATTTATTGTCAAAATTAAATAATACAATTTAGGAATAAATAGAATTAACCTCAATTAAACAATTAAATGGAAAAATTAAATCTAATTAATTAAATATTTAGAATATTCAATTAATCACACTTTCTAGGATAAATTGGATTTATCGCCAAATAATCATTAAATTGAGGATAATTATGATGAATAGGAATATTACTAGGAATATTTCCCAATGCAAAATTTAGGATAATCGATTAGGATTTGATGATGTGCAGATGTGCCTTAGGTTAGGACTTTTGTATCAATTTCATTCGATATGTTGATATAGGAGGTTAATGAACATATAGCCCATTTTTGGGGTATTACAATAGGGAGCTACGTGAGAGAGGATATTTTTCTAATCCTTACGATGAGTAGACTAGACACTTTGGATATCGAACAAAAAGGAGGGACTTCAAAATTATGATGGAAATAAATGAAATTAGTCACGTCACTACTAAAAAACTCACACCAAATCTTGCTAAAATGCCTCATATAAGGATATAAAAAAATACACCTTTTACAATTATTACTAGCCCAACGACTATCAGGCCCACCATGAAGGATCTTGTGGAAATAAATAATTTTAAATTTTAAAATAGAATGATACCCCACCAAATTCATGACCCGCCACATAGGCCAATGAGAAGCCCAACACTTCATGTGAATCAGCTTCATCTTGGGGTACTGGGAAGTTTCTCCCTCCTAATAAGGGGTTATGTTTTCTTAGGGAGGGATGCCAAATGCCTCCAACATCTCAATCTATTGAAATCAAGGCCGAGCATAACCAACGATTTGGTAACCAAATTTCTCTCTCTATAAGTATGTTGAATAATAAAACCCTCCTGCATGGAAACAAGAGGCCAAATATCCTTGACAACATTTTGAACATTCTAGTTGGCCTTCATATCCCATTTCATAGCTTGGACAATAAATTGAGAGTCTTCCCTCAATAATAAGCCTACAAAAACTAGTAGATAAGGAAAAATTGAGACCCCATAGAAGGCCTAAATGTTCTTCTTCATTACTAGTAATAGAGCCAGGGCAATGATATTGTCAAGGTGGAAATAAAACCTGAGGGAGCTACCCAAACTAAGGTGGTTGTGGAGGAGGTGAACAAGAAGGACCCCAGTGAGAACAAAGGGCACTCTGCTAGCGGCTTCATGGGAAAAATTAAGTTCCAGGTTGATACCTTGGAAAGCACGGTCTCGAATCTCACTAAGGACCTGGAAGCCACTAACAAATGATTAAAAGATGTTAGAAAATTTTCTCTTAAGGTTATGTATGCCTTTGCCACTACTCTTTGTCTCCTTAATGAGAAGGCCACAGAGGATACAGAAGCTGTCAAAAGCAACTGTGAGCTCTTCAGTTTCCTCAATGAGGAGTGGGCTGATATTCTGCTATCAAAGCACTTATGGACTGGAAAATAGCACTCTGGGATCCTATGAGAAGGAGGTTGGTGAGTGCTACTATTTCCTGTTCTCCCTTTTTGGTTTACTGTGTTTATTTTTGTAAGCTTTATGCTCTGGTTTGGGTTTTTAGCCCTACGTGGCACTTAGCTTGGTTAAAGCTGAACTTTATCAATACTCTTGCTATGTGGTGGTGTTTTTTTTCTACATCTTTGTTTTTTTTATCGAGGTAGACTTCTATGCTTCATGCTGCATGTTGCACTCTTTGGTGATTAACTCTTTGTTAATTCCTTAGTTTGCCTTTTGTACTGTTGGGTCAGCACCCTTTTTTTTGCTACTGCTTTAATAAAGAATAGAGCTAGAATTACATGAAAAATACAACATTAGATTTCCTTTTTCATCTTGTACAATACCTCCCCCCACAATAACCCCATTGTGAGCCACCCCGTAAAACTTTAGGTTGATCCAAGAGGAGTGGAAGATAACCACATAGTATTCTTCCTTTCTATAACCTTAGAATTTTCATAGTTAAGAAAGGTGGTTGGTAAGCTCCAGTACTAAGAAAAATGGCAATCAATAGTAGGAGGGGAGGGAGGGTACTTCCATTTACAGATTGAAACATTCTCCAATAGTAGTTTCACAACAATAGCCACCACTGTATCCACTGAGAACTCAACTCCTCTGAAGATATAGTTATGCCTTTCTTTCAAAAGGTTCCAGTAGATATGGGGTGGAATGAGCCTCCATAGCTCTCTAAGAAGAGGGTGGGATGAAGGGAAATCCAAGCTAATTATGAACTATTGTAAATCCTCCAAAAAGGTCCATGATAAGCCAAATTTACCTATAATTTTAAATGAAACCTCAATAGAAAAGGGACAATGAATAAGATGGTGATTGATATTATCCTCCTCTTGTTTCCAAAGAACACACCTATTTGGCAGCTGGAAGCCTCTCCTCTTTATATTATCAATTTTCAAGGCCTTACCATGCAGAGTAATCCACTAGAAGAAATTAGTTTTTGGCAGAGGTTGGGAATTCCATATGTATTTCCATCAAGTCGATGTCTGCATAGATCTGACTAGGTGGACGTAAGTTAAATTAACAATGAAACCTCCTAAAAGGCTAATATGCCAAATAAACCTATCCTCGATAGGGGAAAAAGGAATCCTAACCCCAATCAGGAGATTATGCAATTCCCCCACTTGCTAAGGAACCTGATGGGTAAAACCATCTGTGAGGTTCACCCACTTCCTAGTCAGGGAAATAGAATCACACCATAGAGAGCCAAAGTGGTGCTTTAGGTCTTGCATGAGGTGGATGAACTGACTCATTATTATGGGTTTAACTCCCATCCAGTTGTCCTGCCAAAACCTTATTGTCTCCATTGAAAATCACCCAAAAAAGGCCCTCTCTTAGGATCCCTATGATTTTAAAATGTTATTCTAAATCACAACCATCCTATCTACACTCTTCTGGAACTCCAACTAATTAAAAAAAATAGAAATAGAAATACCTAATTTACATCCAAATTGAATTATACAATGCCATACAATAGAATGTTCACTTACTCCTAACAAATAGTCACTATGTACACCCATCGAAGAGGGAAACTGATGATCTGGAGTAGCAATTCCCAACAACAATGATTAAAATAATAATAAAAATACATACGTGTGAATATCATTAAAGGAGTGGCACACTATATGAGAGTCAATGTTAGAGCAGTAATCATGCCTAGTGTGTCCATCTCCCTGTGTCCTTTCGCAATGAAAAGAATACTAACATGTTCAACCTATAGTTTTCCAATGGGTATCCTATGTGCATTAGGTTCATGATATGCCCTCGCTCTATCAAATGATGACCCTCCACCTCTCCCTTGAGGTTTTGAAAATCAAAATAATTTGGCACCTCCTTGAGGAAACACTCACAATAGAGTTTCCCCAATAAATATCTAGGAACCTTATGATTATTATGGGGACGGCTATCAACAGCCATTTGTCATATGTCCTAAAAAAAATTTATTTCTTCATTCAAGCACCAATGAATTAGAAACCTCTTTGTTGTAGTTCTAAGAGTACCATTTTCCCCTAGTTTTTTAAAGAGTTTGCAAATGTCATCTTTTGTGATTTTTTCATTTTGATGTCCGCATATGACAACTTATCTGCATAATATTATTTTTTTTATTTTCTTTTATTTAGCCATAAATTAAGCTATCCACTAACTGAGCCTACGTCGGTCAAGATTGATCCCAATGATTTGGAAAGTGTTTCCCTTCTAGGATTTATATCAATGGATTATTTTAACCTCCTAATCAAATATTGTGATTAACTTTTCCCACTTTCTATTTGGTTCATTAAAGTTTCTTGCATTCTAAGTGGAGTTCTCTTGATTGATGGAGGTGGTTGGGGTTTATTTTCTTGGTTAATTCCTTCATTCATTTTTTCATAAGAGGAAGGAGGAGGGTTTTATTGGGGGTTTTCTTGAGAGGGATCATTCCTTCCTAGTAATTAAAAAAAACATTTTAAAAGCCTAATTAAACTTAAATTTTAATAAAAAATACTTGACCAAAAAATCTAATTAAAAACACAAATTAAACTTAACTTTCAATACAAAAAGGAGGCATAGGTTGTAAAATTACTTCTTCCTCCGATGTGAACTTTTCGACACTGTGGAGATATTTTTATGCAATTTGATGAAGACAACAAGTATTTAAACAACATCAATAATGACGTACACACTTTTTGACACTGTGGAGATATTTTTATGCGATTTGATGAAGACAACAAGTATTTAAACAACATCAATAATGACGTACACACTTTGCAAACTGAGAGACCACACTGAAATGGGGGTATGAGAAATAAAAGGGCATTTTTGTTTTGTTTAAGTTTTAAGTAGAACTTTACATAGCACATATGCCCTATAGGGTCTATGCACTATGTCTTTTGGGGGACCAAAAAAGAATTTGGCACCTTTTTAGTCCCCCATCTTTGTGCATATTCCCTAATATGTCTACTATCTAATGTTGAAAAAGAGGAAAATCTTAAGACTAATATTTACAACAAAGTGTAACTTTTAAAATAATTTAATGATACCTGACATTAAAGTTAATTACATTGACAATTTTTGTTGCAAATATTTACATATGCCTGTGAAAAATTAAATGAATCTATGTTAGTTACTCAATAAAAAATTATTGGAATACAACATATATTTACTAAAAGACATGTATTTAACTTCCCCTCAAATGAAAACACTTCACTGTTGCAGGAAGAAAATGGACAGTCAGATGTGGAGATTCTTTAAAAATAAACATGCTTGTACCGAGGATGCCAATAAACTAGTAATGGTACTTATACTACTAAAAGTATCCCATTTATTAATAAATAGAAAATAGGTATTTGGAGACACCATATATATTGGCAAAATACTCAGAATGTGATAAAGGTAAACCTTGGGATGATTCAACCACCCAAGAAGTCCAAAAGATCAAACAAAAATGTTCCAGCCTTGTAACCTTGCAAATGCTAAGGAACTACATTGGCCCTATACACTAACTGATTCTAAGTAAGAGCGTTTAAGATCTTCTCAATTTAGTTAAATATTTTTTGTGTGGAGTGTATTTGAAAATAGATTCTAAGTTCTCAATTGATTTGAATGGAGTATGATAAAATATAAGTATATTGTATTAAAATGTGTATTTTA